>CM042438.1:32523810-32618810 GCA_023631565.1 Gymnocephalus cernua | reverse complement strand
TCATCTATATATGTGTGGAGTGTAATTAAAACCTTGCATTATACTCAATTTAGGTTCATGGCATTCCATCAACCACCAGTGTAGAACTGACTAATTACAGAGTAATATGAAACCAAACACTCCAGATTGGATCACAATAATGTGAAATGGATAAGCCTGTTATTTGATATAAAAGCTAATAATGACCCATTTTCAACTGAATTATATTATTTTCTATTTTTGGAAGTCAGCATGGGTCAGTGTAGATGTTTACAATGACGGCTACTTCCAGGCAGACCAATCAGATCCGATTTAGCTTTTGTCTATAGCATCCAATAGAGCTTCTTGGACATAGCACAGCACAGCATTGAAAGAAAAGGGTCTGGTATACATATATACAGAGCCTGTGCACCAAAGGACTGCGGGGGGTATAATGGTAAATCTAACAGAACAGAACCTAATGTAACATTTCCCCCTGATATCACAGTGATGACAAAGAACACATAATCTCCCAGAAAGGATCAAAGTACAACCACTAGCTGTCCTTTTCCTGCCTGTAACATCATATTAGCTTTAAAAGCACCCGGCAGGGAGCATAGCATTTAGAGGAAAAGGTCAGCCATTCTGCCCGGACAAAAGAGAAGCCTCGTGCTGTGTTATTGTTGCTGTGACACTCGGACAGGTACCAGGTATATGTGCCATATTTGCCCCCCCCCCCCCCCCCCCCCCCCCTCCCCTGTCAGCCGGATTGCCTCATAGCCTTCAATCACCTCTGGGAAACTGTTCCTGAAGCTTCCAGGCCCTGGCTTTGGTTACTCAGCCAGACACTGTCCCCACCCTCAGTAAAGGTCAGCAGGTAGGCTAGGAGCAGTAAAGAACGGGTACTTACAGCAGGGGTAATTGAGCAGCACAATGTCGTCCAAGGCAATGTAGCCCTGCCGCTCTTCGGAAATGGTCGCTTCAAAGATGACCTGTGGAGACAATGGATAAATTAAATGACTACAGACCATTACGTCTTGAGTGACAACTAGACTGACAAAGTAGGACATTAGAGGGATGGAGGGTCCAAAGGCCTTTCAAGAACAGACATGCACAGATTTTCCATTAATTCCACCGTACGTTTAAAAGAAAGCACCATTGTAAAATGCATTTCTGTCTTGTTTTGTGATATTGTTTTTTTCCAAAAACATTGTAATGTCATTGTAATAACAGCTACAATATAATGTATAAGCAGAATCTTTTGGTCTCTCCAAAATACCAACAGGGAAATATCAGGATTTGGTACAGGCACCTCAGAATAAAAGAAACAAGCATTCTTTAGAGCCACTATTTTGTCATAACAAGCCTAAGTCATACAGGAACACCATAAACATCATACAAGAGGAACCTATGCCAATTTCTGCCCCAACACTGGCCTGAGCAGATCTAAATACAAAGCAGCCGCATGGCAGTTTGTTTCATTTGGGTGTAGTGATCGCAATGATGTCTCAATGTTCATACATAGCTTGGCTTGCTAGCTATACTGTTTGCTTAAACCTATACTCCCAGGGCAATCCAATTTTACTTACTACTAGTCTAGTAGTAGTTACTAGTCTAAATGCAAATCACAGTGGCTAACTGCCCTATCCCAATCATCAACCAGGTCTAAACCAAACTAAATCTTGATCTTGGGGAGGGGTTCCCTCATCTGAACCCAGGTCTTAAGGACAAAGGGTGTCGGATGATGTACAGATTGTAAAGACTCTTGAGGCAAATTTGTAAATTTGCAATACTGGACTATATACTGTAAATCAAAAAGATTCTAAACTTCTGTCTAACCTAATACATAAACAGATCACATTATGTGTTAATCTGTTTTCCCAACCAACAGGGAATGAAACCATTCACAGAACCGTTGCTCAACATAACAAACAAACTTCTGAGAAGCATTCATTACACATCAGGAATTCTATGTATAGAACCACATAGTGTGCCAGCAGGCAAAATTAAATCTCTGACAACTCAGGTCATCCCGTTAATTTGCATTTGTAGTGACTATTGATTGTATACTACATGCTAAGAGGCCTTTAGGGATCATATGAGTGCTATATAGGGTACACCGTAATAACTCTTGCTAACAGCCAATGCATTTTCTATAGCATTGGGTTGAGTGATTGAGAGGCTCATAACTTCAGTTACAGTCAATTTGCTTCTTTATCTTAGGCTGTCTGGTGTTAAGAGCTCATTCGTAGCATCTTTGCTGCATTATTTTCTACTGGCACACAACAGTTTGCTTGACAAAATATTTCAGCTCAAAGGTAAACTTATTGACAAAGACCATAACGTGAGGCTGAAAGCTTACAAACAGCATACCTCCAGAAGACTGGAGAAGCAACAGGAAACCAGTCATTATGAATTGAACCCCAGTGCACAAGCTGTCACTAAGACTCAAAGACACTCAGCAGTATAATGTTGGGAAAGCCATACTAATCCGTTCAGCTTGTACGTCAGTGTTCAATTACACAGTTTCACCAATACATATTGCAACTTGAACAAACAAAACAACACACAAGCTAAAAACAGCAGGAAATAAAGTACTTGTGCACCAGTATAGTGGAAACATAAGAAAATAACTGCCCAATCAGACTCCTGAAGTGAATTACGTGCTCATTGCTAAACAAGCATGAAAGCTAGACTCATAAGAGGGACGAGGCACCCCGCTACTTCAGAATCCACAGGTGAGAACTCATTTTCAAATAACTTTCAAATGGCAAAAAAAAAAAAAAAAACTTCTATTAGTCTTTGAATAAGTCTGGCTTACCAAGCCATACAGTGCACACATGAATGAATCCATCCTCTGCCCCTTTTATCAATCCATACGGCAGCTGCAGGAGTCCTTAAACGCAGCCTAAATATTCACTCAGTCATCTAAATGAGCCGGGAGCATGCAGAGCATCAAAGTGAATTTGGGAGGCCTCCCAGAGTGTAACAAAGTCATTCTGGGTTTCCCAGTAGTAATTACAGTCAGCAGAGCCCAAATCATTCCCTGTACGAGCAACTCTTCACTTTTTACTGCACCATGACAAACTCAGAACTTGGTGGTTGAGTGCATTAACAGCTGATAAGATAAATGTTGTAAAAACATTGTGTGTGTGTGTGTGTGTGTGTGTAAGTGTATATGTGTGTGTGTGTGTGTGTGTGTGTGTGTGTGTGTGTGTGTGTGTATATATGTGTGTGTGTGTGTGTATATGTGTGTGTGTGTGTGTGTGTCAGACACTGTTTCACCTACTCTTACTACTTCTAGTTATCTATGCCAAAGCCCAGTGGAAGTTGGATTGTGAGCGTGCACTCAGACGGGCAATAGATCGCAATGTTGACAATACATCAGGCTTTAAGTGCCTGGGGCCAATCAATAACACAAAATGCCTTGGCAGATGGATACAGACTAAGGCTTTCTTTCCACTAATTTATTTTTATTTTTCATTCCTATGTCGGGCCATTAGAGACGTCAGACCGATTAACTATTCAATTCATCACCCGTCAACGCACCTACCACCATCGATTCACTCAGCTCCGCGCTTTGAGCCATCATTACGCTCCTCCGCATCTGACCTCACTTCTAGAAAAGTGTGTTTGAGTATGACTATGCCAGACACTGAGGAACTTGGTTCAATAGCCGCGCACATTGCAAACACAAAATATCATGGACATGGCTACAGTAGAATCCCCTTTCACTTTGTACGTACAAAGCAGGGCACTGAAAACGACAAACTGACCACACTATAAAGAGTGGAGCAAAGCTGGAGTGGGAGAAGGTACGGTGGCCCTGAGAGCTCAATGCACTGCAGATAAAGGAAACACATGCAAATAGCTAAAACACAATCACATCAAAAAATCATCACCAATTTAACAACATATATGTAACTAGGGATGGGCATTTGTAATGCAAGTAATTTCCATATTTGAGTATTTGCATTGAATTATTATAGATCATTACATATTTAAAAAAATCTAACGTAAGAATAGGGTCTGAAATGAGTTTTGATGACATCTTGAAGTAGCGTGGGATGATGAGAGTTGTTGTCTTCATTGTTAAACGGACGCTATTGCAGATGAAAATCTATCTGACCTGACTTAGGCAGAAATATTGTTCACAGACGAGTTAAAGTTTTATTTGCGTTGCCTTTAGAAACGCTGATTGACATTATGTCACAGTGTTGTAGTCGAGTCACCAACTGTCGAGTCCGAGGTCTGAGTTGAGTCACCATTACCTTAGTTTGAGTCCGAGTCGAGTCCAAGCCACTAAAGAAGAGTCAGAGTCCGCATCCCTCTGCATCTTTCCAATGTGAACACATAGTAGGTGGCGAGCGTTGTGAACTACTACTACTGCATGAAACGGTTACAGACTAAATATATATCAATAGCTTATATCACATTTTTAGGACCTAGTTTTTATCCGATACGGGTGCTAAAACAATACTTTAAAAAGAAAAGAAAATGGAGCACAAAACTCCAGTCGGTTACTAACGGCTTCTTTATTGCTAAGGCCATTTGCTGAAATTTAAATGGTTTATTTAAAATGTAAACAATGTATCTTTTTCGAACATTTGTATGGTTTAAATGATGTGCAGGTGTTGAAATGGGGCAGATGTTTTATTAATTTGTCTATTTGTGTATTCTTAGATTGTAGTGTGTACTATCATGGCCACTGTAGGAAGGAGATGTGTAGAGAGGAAAAGATAGTATGGGAGGAGGAGATATAAAGTGTTGGATGGAAGCTTAAGCCACACTGATATTGTTTGTTATGACTGGGCCTGATAGCATCTTTAATATTTGATAGCAACGTTTCACCCTTTCCCAATACTCACAAGTACGCACGGAGGAAATTCTATTTCTGCAAACAATATAAGAGATGGATTTGCCCAATTGAGAATATCCAGTCCAAGGTGATGTCATTCTCCAAGCCTTCTCTCATCCTCTCAGGCTTTTGTTATGACAAAAAATGGGCAACAAAAAGCATGCGTGTAACACTGCAGAGGCACAATCTGTGAAGTGTGAATCAAGGTTTGGTTTTCTGCAAGCAGCAGGGTGCCATCTTCCCAAGATAGAGCGTCATGTCTTCGTCCAAATCAGGAAGAAAGTTCTGGCACAAGAACTGCAAGTGTAGACAGTTAAAGAGATGGAAGCAGCTGGACAGTCACATTTGATGTAAAAAGCATGCAAGCATTTTAATATGCGCCTCCTGCAGTGTCGTGTTTGGCTCATAAATTCAATGTCGGAGAATTGATAGTGTAGAGTAACAAAATCCATAATGCATCCCAGGAGGCCTGAAAGTGAATACAGAAAACCAGTGGTGGCAGTAAAAAGGATCGCACTAAAAACTCATTTTGCACAGTATTTAATAATTTTAGCTTGGAGTTGTCATTACAATGCTGCCATAAGTTATTTATGTGTGTGCATTAATGATAAAGCTCTCAATTGATATGTGTACACTATCAATCTTCATGAGGACTCTGACTAATCGTTTGACGAATGTGGTGAATAAAAAGTGCAACAATGTTCTGTTAATTGATTTCTCCAGCAGACATAAGGCCAATGGATGGACTAGTGATCCATATTGACAATGTGGCAGTAAAACATGAAATGTATGACACACAATTGCACATTGCAGTTCAGTAGTTCTACTGCAGTGTGCTGCAGGACGACAAGACAGCATATGCTGAATGTTTTCTTTAAGAGTGTGTGTGTGTGTGTGTGTGTGTGTGTGTATGTGTGTGTGTGTGTGTGTGTGTGTGTGTGTGTGTGTGTGTGTGTGTGTGTGTGTGTGTGTGTGTGTGTGTGTGTGTGTGTGTGTGTCCTGGTACTACCACAGAGGGAGAACTTTGCCAGGTGTTACCTGTCTGACTGTCACCGCAATAGCTTCACAACTGTCCAAGACGCAGTCACAAAACTTTAAATGTGTGTAGCTGAGATTGAAATGAAGGCAGAGTTTGGAGATGGGTGTGATCCGAGCAAGGGCACCGGAGGTAGGGGGTAGGAAGTAGAGAAGAGGCCGTCAACTTTAGTAGATGTCCAAATTCATTTAATTTAAATCATCACTCAAAACACATTTAAGGTCAGACTTTAACTAGTACTTTAAAATTGTTTTTAAAATTGATCTTTAAAATTGTAAATATCCTCAGTCTACTCGTATAGGAATACAGTTTGCGTGTTGATGCACAAAACAGAAACCAGGTCCACACTTTTACTGTACAGATTGAAAGGACGAGGCCTGTTGGCAGGTACAATGATTACAATGTTGCCTCTCAGTTAGCATGGAGCCATATTCACACAACGACAGAAAAAGACACAGTCCTAGTGAATTCATATTTAGAGTGTGAATATAAAAAAGTGATGGAGTAGGCAATGATTATAAACTTTTGCCAACTACATTTGTAAACTAGAAATTAGGAGGAGAGAAAAACATGCAGTTAATCACGTAGCTGTTTTTGAGCCTGATCTGGATGATTAACAGAGCAGGAAACATACCTTTTCTAGTGTATTTCCTTGGTTTGCAAAAGGGGAGGGATTACATTTATGCCACAGATTGGCAACACACATATCACAGTTCTGAAATTCACAGACTTTATCTGCCTTTATGGGCTGCTCACCTCTCTGTGACTACACCTCAACAGCAGCAAGAGAGTAATTAAAGCAGGGGACCGGGGGTTCACCCAGAGCCACATTCAACCAGGTCGGGGACTCAAGTCACATGACACATGCTGATCAAATCAGATTGTCAGCCAGTGCAGGTTTACCCAGCGTTACAGGTCTCAGTGCTATCAACTCTCTGAGGAAGACGTGAAATTGGTTGCATTATTCCAAATGTAGGATCCAGCATTTTGGCTGTGCTGCATCAATTTTAGTGCTTTTTTGTTTTGTTTTTTAATCTGTCTCTTGAGTTCCCCAACTTGGAAGTACAATAATAAATCCAATTTAATGGCTAAATTGACCAATTGGACAATAAGCCAACATTTTCTCGTTTGGCTCTCAACGAAGGCGGTCACATTTTCTCTCCTCTCCTCTCCCACACCTCCCCTGCTTGCTCCTCTTGTCTCGTCTAACTCTTTGAGAGACTCTCTCAGCACTGCTCTCCAAACCCTAAAACCATGGATTTGATCAACTGGTCTCTCAACGCAATTGACACCATCTTCTCGAGGAGGAGCTTGGGTTCGGGGGAACCTGCTCGCCCTGCCGGAACGTTTGCAGCTGGCTAATTATGGACGCGTGGGAGAAGTGGCGGGTCGTGTGTCTGGCGGCTCTTTCCGTGGAGGACGTTGAGGATATCTACCTATTCGGAACCATGATAACAGGCCCTTGCTGACCGGATTAGGCATTGCCCTGGTTTATCGAGAAATTGACAAGACTATGACAGCTGTTCAAAGCCCCAAAAAGCTGCCTGGAATGATTGACGCGGTGGGCAGAGCGGTCAGTGTTTGAAGCTGGGACTATTAACCGCATTATGGATAACAACATGGAGATGAACTGCAATTTGGATATTATCTTGGATAGATCACCGCTTTTACAAAGACAGATTGACCAGAAATTGACTAACAGAGTGGCTGTGTAAAGGAATGCAGCTACTCGCGCCGAGATAAAATAACTCCAATCTTATCAACTTTCGGCCCCCTTATCCAGCACTGGCCTCGGCCAAGGCCGCTGCTGGAACAACAACTCCCCCTGAAGAGCATTGCAGAGAGACACTCTTGTGTTCCTCCCCAACTTCCCTCAGACACCTGCTGATTGTTGACTCTGCTTGGGACCTATTCAAGGTTGTCTCCATGGCAACCTGCTGCGTTAACGCTATGACATCCTAAGGCACCAATGATTGGGATGCCAGGCTAAGCGACTCTCACCAGGCCCCCCTCCCCCCTAATACCCCCGTCCCACGCCTTTTTTACCCCCCAGTCTGACTAGCAGGTCTGTGACCAGCACCATCTGACGGCTGCAGGACCGGATGGCTGCTTGCCTATGTCTGGGTTACCTCCACCCCCATTCCCCTCCCCTGTTGCAAGTCATGTGTTGAATCGTGTTGTATGTGCTTGTTGCTGAGGTTTTTGTACTCTGTACTGTACTGGGCATAGTTTGGGAGTCGCTTTTTTCTCCTCCCCTTTCCTCATGTTATGCTGTATTTTCCTTACTTGTAATGTGGTTTCTGTAGCACTTTGAGATTCTTTTATGAAAAGTGCTTTACAAATAAAATGTATTATTATAATTATTATTATTTCTTTATTGTAGCTACTGCAGGTTTCTTCTCTTTTTTCTTTCTTTTTCTCTCTAACTTGACTAATACAGTCTCGCTCTCTCTTTCTCTCTTTTGTAAGTCAACGCTGTTCCAACAGTATTTAAGTATTATTAAGGGGCCTATATTTAAGCCCCTGCCATCACTGAAACGTTGAATAAACCAAAACACGTTCTAATTTATAGCACAAAATACACTATCAACAACAGACATTTGAAACCCTAGAAATGTTGGCATTGAATTTCGAAATATCGTATCAGTAAAAGCAAAATGCAAAAGCTGATTACAGGCCAACGTATCTCTGTAGCAGTCTGTCTTCCCTGAGGGGGTGTTGATGCTCGCTGATTACTAGATTGCTTTTTTTTTACTTTACCATTTAATATCAACCTCCACTACCACCAACACACACACACAAACACACACACACACAAAAAGACGTATTCCCCCTCCTTCCCCTCTCAGTTCCAGCCACTTGCTGCCGTGTCCCAGCCATAACGGCCACTGCTATTGTTCTCCTGGCATTCTGGGACCACGCTAGGGGGCCGTTGGCGTTAAATGCATAGTGCCTGATAACCGATAAAGTTAATGAATTAAAAAGTGTTCTACTTTGGTTCAGCTACAGCTCTGTGTCTGTCCCTCTGCTTCAGTTTCACTCTCCACTGAGTCTGACTTAATGTCCCGCCCACAACACCATCTGACTCTCTCTTACTGGCTATTATGTTGAGTTTCTAATGTATTAAATAATTGCTTAAAGCCTTTAAACAAAGTTTTGTGTTCAGTTCCAAATATGGGTTATCGGTTTCATTACCTACTAATAATCGGTATCGGTCGATCCCTAACACAAACACGCACACACACACACACACACACACACACACACACTGAAGTGGTTGTCTTCTCCCTGTTAGAGCTGCTGCTCTGCGGCCTGCAGGGGCTGATCTGTTGGCTGTGAGTGCTGGACAGTGATCTTTATCTGTGGATGAGTGGAACCCTGCGGGGCCTGCACTGAGCTTTGAGTCGGAACCGAGAGGGGGAGTGTTCCTGGTGGCAAAAAAAGAAGAGAGGAACACTAAAAAGAGGCCTCACTCCTGTCCCTCCTCACATAGTCTATATCAACAACAAATCATTTCGGCCAGATGTCCGTTTCCTTCCTCTTTCTTTGTGTTGGCGTTCTAACCTCCGGCTGATTTGTGAGGACTCTGGTTAACTGCTCCTCAGATCTCTGCAGGGTAAATCCAGACAGCTAGCTAGACTATCTGTCCAATCGGAGTTTTCTGTTGCACGACTAAAACGACTAAAACAACCTTTGAATGTACACATTTTCCACCAAAACAAGTTCCTTCCAGAGGCTATTTTGCAGAGGCACTTAATTAGCAGCGTCATTGGTTTAAAGAAATGCCAATAAACCAGAGCACGTTTTTCTCTCATCCTGGAATGCTGTGTTGACTAGCCAGAGCCTCCTCCACAGCGCTGTGGAGGAAGGTCTGGCAATGCGAGACCACTCTTCACACAACAGATACAGAGACATACTGTGGTCCTTCAGGCCTGTGGTTAAGCCTCTTCACTCATCTGCACAGCTTTACCTGCTTCATTATGAGCTGCCGATCAGCCAGGTTTATACTGTAGGATAAATAAAGCAATCTGTCCTGTGTCTACATGCCTGGCGGGGAGGACTTTGGAGAACAGCGCCTTCTCATCACTCAGGCAGCGTGGACATACATCACCAGAGTAGTAGATTACATTGCTTATGCACGCCCGTCCAAACGGCAAACACTGCAGCGCTAAGCAAATTTCCCCGGCCTGGGCAGACTCGTCTGATTGTACTCCTCAGCTTTCCCCGCCACACCTCCACCTCTGCTACACTGCGCGGCAGACAAACTTCTAACGTCCACACAGAAGGGAGGAAAATCATTACTTTAAATCAGTTTGGATGTTTGTGAGAGTGACTCAGGACAGGAGAGCTGAGGACGGTGAAGCTCAGGATGTCCTCATTGATCGGCGCAGCCCTCTAATCTCATTAACCGGCCCTTGATTTATTGAGATGGGGGGGCCCAGAGTGCGCCAAAGTTATGGAATCAACTGCTGCCCCCGCACTGAGGGTCGCAATTGACTGTTCAGCAGACCCACGCTACCACCATCCTTTACAGTAGCCATTGCCTTCTCATTAATGCCTGTTTTGGGGTGTGATGTGTGTGGTGTGGTGGTGGTGGTGGGTAGGGGGGACAGGCTTGGTTGGAAGAAAGAGATCATTAGGGGATAAATTATGGGCAGTAATGAGGTGAGGCAGGGCTGCGTCCAGTATCCAAGCTACACAACAGCGCTAATAATGCAGCATCGACAATTCAGGCATCAAGCAGAGCTATTGATTACACTGCAGCGCGCAGGTAAATGGACCAATATATAAAGATAAAATGCAAACACAAGCCCAATGTAATTATACACCTATTGAGCCACGGGGATGTTGGACACAGCTGCAATTAGCTAATCCTTGCATGTGGTTTAAATGATTAGAGGGGGGGGGGGGAGCTGACACCAGCCACGGTTCAGTGGAAGAGCTGGGGCCCCGCTAGGTGACACTTCACGTTTTGAATGAAGAGGGCAATGACATTTACAAGGGCCGCAGTCATAATCATAATATTACAACAACAAAACATTCCAATTGATATCAGATATCTGCCAAATTAGCTGACAAGACAAGACTCGACAGCCACCCTAGCAGCTTTGCGATTTATATTCAATCGTATTATATTAACTGGATTTCGCATCCCCAAATGGCGCCTATGCGCCTATGAAAAAATCATAATCAAAATGTTTTTGGTCAATATTGAAATGACAATTACTTAACACGACTACTCATTGAGTTTTGGAAAGAGGTTGCATAATTTGCTCTTCCTCTGCCATCTTCCCTCGTGCTGATATTTAAATGCCACAAGATATCACAAACAGGACCACGCTGACTATTGGCTGAGGTGAAAGTGCACGTGTCATTAAGAACACAAGGCAAAATAAAGGTTTACTTGAAAAACGTAATGTGCAAACTTATCATTTGTTCTCGATTATATTGTTCTTGTGATGTTTAGGAGCCATCAGTCCCGCTTTGAACAGGCTGTGTGAAAGGGGCTCCTGTATTACTGTATTATTTGTGTAAGTCTCACCTGATATTCACTGGGCCAGAACGTGCTTACGGCGAGCTCCACCTGGTGCCACTGGCGTCCCTGGGAGCCCGAGATATTCCACACAGCGCTGCCCTTGGGGCCCCCGTTGACACGGATGTAGACCTGCAGGTCCCCGGGGCTGTGGCCGTCGCGGCTGTACAGGAAGTAGCTGAACTGGATGCAGTGGGTGTCGTTCTCGCTGAGCGGGAGCAGGAGCAGCTGAGCTCGCTGGCCCCCAAAATGCTGCGAGGAATTGACCATCATGAAGGACCCTGGAGGGGAAGGAGATAAGCACACGTAAGAAGAATATATGTACTTTTTTTCAGGGGGCGGTATAGGTAATATTTGTGGTACTCAGAATTATGGTTGTACGATGCGCAATATCTGGTAGGGCACTGGTGAAATATTTTTTATTTGATACCGCACTGTGCAATTGGGCATTGTGCAATACATACGTTATTGATCACAGCATGATTTAAATGGGAAATGTGCAATCTGGGTAGAATTAAGTGCAATATGAGGAAGAAGGATGTGCTGTAGGTTCTCTTTGTCTTTCTTCTGTGAGTGTGGGAGAAGGTAGGGGGGTCTTGTGTGAGGTTTATCAAATGTTTATCGAATGCATTTGAATGAGATAAGGTATGCTAATGTTTTATGTATGTTTGTTGTGTGTTCATGTGCGATGCGTTGCCATTTTTGTTCTCTCTACTGCCCAAGACAAATTTATTGTCTCCTATAGGAGACAATAAAGGCTTATCTTATCTTAGCTTATCTTACCAGTGTTGTGACCAATTCATCTTTGCCCAAGTCCCAAGTAAGTCTCAAGTGATTTGGTCCAAGTCTTAAACAAGTTTCGAGTTTTTTTTGTTGGGGCAAGTCCAGTCAAGCCAAAGGTTGTCAAGTCAAGTGGAGTCCTTAGTTAAAGGAGCCCTGCCACACATATGTCATGACTTTGTGGTAATGTCTAAAGTTCTACCATGGACTCTGTAACCGTGGTTACCTTGTTTCAAGCCATTCTAGCGTGGTATAGAAAGCCTGCAGGAAGACTCAGCTCGATTTGTGCCAGTTCTCATTAATATTCAACAAGCTAAGCTGTTTGACTCTGATTGGCTAACAGCTAGCCAATGAGAGCCTGGCTATCAGCATCCTTTACCCAGCTCATGAATAGTAATGAGCTCATGAATAGTAATGAGCTCAGGCAACATGACGTCAGACTGACCAGCTTTTGGAATCGGCCTGATTTCTCCTCTTATTTCTTTCCAGTGACTAGAGCTGACAGAGGAGGTAGCAGTTCATCTACACATTCACCACATAACACACACACACATATGGACCGTACACATTTCAAAAAATGCAAGTAAAAATGGTTTTGTGTGGCAGGGCACCTTTAACAAAAGTCAAGTCCAAAATCAAGTCACGTTTTACATTTTTATATCCAAAAGTGATTACCGGTTGTCTGGTCTGACCAATGAGGCTTCATTAGGGGTCTTTGATGTTATGTGTTGCCATAGCAACGAGTTTGACTGACAGCCAGTCATCCAATCATGACCATCCCATACCGGGGGAGCTTTATGAGATGTCCAATCATGATTCACAGTTAGTGCTGCTGCCGCTGCATAGCATATTTGATAGTTACACAGAAATGTGACAACATTAAATTATATTATTATATATTTAACAGCTAACAATCAATGCACGCAAGTCACCCTGAGTCATCATGCCTCAAGTCATGTCGAGTCATTAACTTACAAGTCCAAGTCGAGTTGCAAGTCATTCATTTTTTGTCGAGTCAAGTCATCAAAACAGTGACTCGGGTCGATTCAAATCCAAGTGTGAAGTCCACATCTTTGCTACTTCCCAAAGAACAGCCATGACAGCATTTCCACCTGCCAGATAGAACTGAGTGACCTGAAGTATAAAAAATAACAAGATCCAACACTTCGGGCTTCACCTGTAACTCCTCGGCCCAGGATAGATATGTCATGTTAGTTTTCAACCGCTGAAGAACGGCATCCTCTTTTCTTACTTTTAAAGCCTGAGAAAGAGAGAGCCAAAGTTGACAGGCTCAGTGTTGTTACCCAGAATATCTGTGTAATCCTTTCTGGCAATTTTCTGTCTCTCTGCTTCCCCCTGCTTCCATCCGTTTTGCAGCGCTGCCTCAGATCTGGTGAGTTCAAAGCTGCAGTCAACGCTGGGTGTCAGATTGGGCTTTCATTTTGGACTGAGGTTCACAGAGTCACTGCTGGCTCTCTCATCCTGGCAGCGCAGCAGAGATCCCCTGGCCACGAGAGGAGCGCCACAATGGAGGGAGGGAGGGGGGGAATAAAAGGGGGAGCTTTGCCTTTGACTGTGGCCTTCACAGCAGTGGAAAGCTCAATTTAATGCGAAAAAAATGACTTTGTTACCCTGTTTATGACACAATTAGATGCCTATGTAGCACCGTTTCAACATGAAATGATCATTTTTCCACATCCTGGAAAACCATCACACACAGGGCAGGAAGTGAACTTGTTTTGGCCCCCAGCCACTGTGGCAGGTAGATTTTAAAATCCACTAGCCACACAGGCTTTTTACCAGCTGTTTTTTTTGTCTCATAAAGGTGAAATACAGAAAATGCACTAGCATTGTCTTCAACTTGTTAATAATTTGCATGTAAGTTCTGTCAAGTTGTTAACACAATCAATATAATGAATGACTCTTAATATATATTTTTATTTATTGATTTTGCCTGTCAGACAGTTATCATACACTGACTGTTCTTCCACAAAAGAGCAGCAGACACACAACAGTCACGTGTTCTGTGCTGCTGTCGTAAATCAGCCACTCACGAACCTTGCCGTTGTCGCCAACTGTCCACTTGGCATTAAAAAGTCTTCTTTTACTTTTCTTTAAAGATAAATTTAAATTTATCTTTGTATAGGTAGCTTGTTTCAGCCGGCCTCGTTACGCCAGTAAAGTGCCGCCACATTTTTAAAAGCTCAAATCCAAGGAATCAGTGGTTGAAATGTCAAAGAACTGTGTCAAATAAACATTACAGTTTCACCCATCAATGGCAAAATTCACCCGCATTTGGCGCATTGGTTGGGTGTTTTTTTTTTTTTTTTAAATAATCTCACCCCTCGTTTCAAACTCTGAATTGGCAACTCTTGGCAACTAATGTAGGGATCAGACTACACAGCATTTATGTATTTTGAGATCAATGGTCCTGTGGTGACTTGGCCCAAAGAGACGTCAGACCAATGAGAACTTTTACAGCCTGTCTGACGTGCAAAGGTTAGAGAGCAGGAGAAAGGCTTTCCGGGTCAGGAGCATCCACTATGGTAGAACAGAAGATGCCGTAGGCAATGTCAAACTAGGCAAGGAGAGAAAAGAAAAAAAGGTCATGCCAGTCATTCCAATCGTCCTAGTCAGACGCCTAGATGCTGAACACGCTCCCAGTTTAGGGCTGCAACAACGAATCAAGAAAATTTGATTATTAAAAGAGATGGCAACGAATTTCATTATTGATTTGTTGTGTCGTGTGACTATTATGCCAATAAATAAGTCACGGAGATGTTTGAGTATAATAAAATGTAGTTGAGCGTGGAGCGCAGCGGAGCGAGAGAGAAAAAGAGCAGATCGGAGGTAGAGGAAATACCATCGGAGAGACCCGTAACGTTGTTCTGAACTCATGGCGGAGGCAGAGAAATCAGTAGGCTACGACCCAAGTCATCCAAGGCAGCGGTGGAGTGGGACCAAAAAATCTACCGGGAAATGAAATAGACATCTGCCCGTCGTACGGGTTGAGCAGAGGCTGCACAGTTTGACCAGCGGGCAGCGGAGGGGCAGCGGATGGGCAGCGGCGCACCAGGCCGCCAGATGGTGTTGCTAAGAAGTTGCAATATACAGTATAACTATTATCAGACCGGCCCTCGTGGCCTCGAAACACTACCGGCCCACCGGGAAAAGTCCCGACTCTCCCGGTTGCCACTCCTCTGATCCAAGGTGTGGGAGCATTTCACACTAAATAAATTGAAAAAGTGTGTTAATTGCAAGATAAGCAAAAGCAACATGGCATGGCACGGGAGCACCACGGTGATGATTCAGCACCGTAAACATGTTGGAGTCCTTGATGAGGAGGAAGGGAGTTCAACAGCAGGGTGAAGTCACTACACAATCCTACTTTAGTTCAGTTTTGAAGTGAGGAAGGTAACGTCCCTCCAGTAGCTCTTCTGGTGCTGCTGTTTACTCTTATCCAGCTAGCTAAGTTAGCGTTAGCTCGCTAATAACAGTAGTAAAGCAGGGGGGGGTATAGTGTAATAGTGTAAATAGGGTAAGACTTTTTCACTCGCCTTTTTTGGCCCATTCATTTTTCAATCTGTTGTCATGTATATATTCTGTGCTTTATCCCATATCAGTTATTGTTGACAAATATATTTGTGTGTGTTGTACTTTTTAATTTGATTTTAAAGTTATTTTATAGCACTTGGTCATCTTTTTATTTAAACTTTGTTTATTAGCATGTTTTCAAGAACAACAATTTTCAGTGCAATTATGATTTGTGTATAGGACCAAAACAAAATAAAACAATAGTAATAATTAAAATAATGAAGCATGTATAAAGTATGTGCATGGCTACATGTATACGCATACATACATCCACACACACATAGACCTAAATACACGCATATATTCACTGCACTTATACCAAAATATTATTGAATAAAACAGATGCATATAACGAACATAACATGATCTTCATCATTTCTTATATAACAGGGATGACTACATTAATGCCACAGTCCAGTCAACGAGGAAGTCATAGGTGCAAAAAAATAAAATAAAAAAAAGAATGACAGTGGAGTTAGCCTATGGTGCAGAGTTCTATGTTAGAAAGTTAGAACAAGAGCAGTCAGCTTCACTAAGGTACATTGTGGAACTGTAATGAACTATGTGGTTAAAAAAAAGGTTTCCAGATCTTAAAGAATTTAGCTGAAGATCCACGTAGCGCGTTTCATTTTTTCTAGCCTACTAAAATGGAGAGCATCTCTGATCCAGGACTGGAATGAGGGAGGAGAAGGAGACTTCCAGTGAAGTAAGATTAATCGTCTTGCCAGTAACATTAGGAAGGCTACAAAATCTGCTTTGATCTTTTTCAGGGTCACTGTGGTTGGCATGACTCCAAAGAGGGCTATCAGTACATTTGGGTCCAAGGTCACACTGAGAAACTCTGATAGTGTCCCAAAGATGTTTGACCAGTAACTCTGGAGAGACGGGCACAACCAAAACATATGAATAAGAGAGGCTGGAGCTAGTTTACACCTGTCACAAACAGGATCAATGTTGGGATATGTTTTAGAAAGCTTGAGTTTTGTCCAATAACTGCGGTGTATTAACTTACACGGGATCAGGCCATGTTTGGCACACAGGGATGAAGAGTGTACTCTGAGAAGAATATGCTCCCAGAGGCCCTGGTTAAGTTCTTCACCTATGTCCTCTTCCCATTGTGCTTTGATAGCTGAAAGTTGGTTACTTCTGAGAGGATTTTATCATAACCATGCGAGATGGCACCTTTGGATATCGGGGGTGGCAATAGCAACATATCAATAGCTGGGATTGCTGGTTGGGAGGGAAAAAGGGAGCTAATATTCTTTACAAAGCTACGGATTTGTAAATATCTGAAAAAATGACTCTTGGGAATGTTATATTTAGCCATAATCTGGGGGAAGGAGGCAAAGACGCCCTCAATATATAGGTCATTAAAAGATTTTTAGAGACAAAAGGTACGATTTGTGGATCAGGATGGCAGCCCCTCTGGCTTTGCTATGAAAGGTGGAATGATAAAGTTGCCCAACCCAGCCCCTCCTAAGTCGTGAATGGTCAGAGACTTTTAAATGAGTCTCCTGAAGAAATGCAATCTGGGCGCCCAAGTGACGGAGATGGTGGAGTACCTTGCTACGCTTTATTGGATGGTTCAAACCTTTACAGTTCCAACTGCAGATTCTGAGCATGTTCCCAGCTGGCTGCCCCATTGGACTAGTCTGAATCATACTTGCAAACACAGAGAAAAAGGAGGATGAAAGGACTGTGGCACTTTGAGCATAAGAAGACTGGTTGTAGAGAGCCTAAAAACAAACAAGAACAGATAAGCAAACACAGAAATGAACATTTTTCCAACCCACTGAAGCATCTTCCCAAACAAGATGCGGGTGCCCCCGCCATTACAAGCCCCTGGGCTCTTCCTAAAAAACACAGAAGACCTAGTAGCTAACAAAGGCTCAATTACAGGCCAAGAAGACAGCAATTTTCAAGCCGCATATGTAATAAGTGAAAAGAAGAAAAAAAAACAAAAAACAGGCACAGTAAACCAATATGCAATCATCTACTGCAACGGTCTACTAATAAAGAAGGGGACTATATAAATGAGATAAGTGGCTAAGCAAGAACTGACTTTTGCATGGCATTAGGAAGGTTAATTATTAAGTAAATCAGAAAGGATGCAGTATCACTTAATCATAATAATAAATAATATGTTCTTTGATTTGACTGTATCACTGATCCCCCTCCCTCTGGGTCTGGAGAAGCAGACTTCTTCAAGTCTCTATTAATAAGTCGATTGCGAGCCCAGTGTATCATATATGTCTTGTTTCAGTCCATCAAGGGCCTTAACAAACATTTCTAGTGTGAGTGGTGAACCCTCACTGCCCACGGATGCGGTCGAGGTCAAGGCTGCACTGGGGGCCTGCTCTGTAGGATTTATTTTAGCCCGAGGCTTGGCAGAATCTTTTTTGTCACACATGACAGCGAGTTACCAAGCTTGCAAGGGCTCAAAAAAAAGTATATGTATATTAGTGCAGGGGTGGAGTTCAATTGCAAAGGTTCAAAGTAGAGTCTTTAATGTTCAAAAGTTTTCTTCCTGGCACTAACAGTGTTAGCCGCGATGTTAGCTAGCGGGCTAGTTAGCCAAACGCTAGTGGGGCATAACAGTCATCTTTTGCGATATATGGCCCTCCGCCGACCAATATGAGCCAAAGTGATGCTGGATATGCCCGTAGGGAGTTGTTCGTCCAAGCTCTCCAACAGCAGAAGCTAGCGCAGCGACAAGTCCGGGGCTTATTTGCGACCTGCTTTGGCGGTCATTCAGAAGCGTTGACAGTCAAAGAAGGAGGTTTAAAAAAGGATGTGAAACCAAACAAAGGTTGCAAGAATTCTTTAAAGTATTATTTACATGAAGATAATGTCAAACTGTGCCTACAATGAATAAATAAATGCCATTTCTTGGCAGAGCCACGGGAAATGCGACCTCACTCCATGGTGTCCAGCCACGCCCCCCCCACTTGGTCATCTTAAGCTGTGTTTAAATGTGGTGTATAAATGAACTTAACTTGCACTTACTACAATGATGGTAATAATTGAATGAATAAGCTTCAAGTGAACGTGTGTGTGTGTGTGTGTGTGTCTGCTCTTTGGGTTAGGCTACTTACCTTTACACAACTAGTAACTAAAACAACAAGTATGTATGTATGTATGTATGCATGTATGTATGTATGTATGTATGTATGTATGTATGTATGTATGTATGTATGTATGTATGTATTGAGTAGATGTAAATTAATGCTTTTTTGTTTTTTTATCTGATTCATCAATTAATCGAAAAAATTATCAACAGATTAATCGATTATTAAAATAATCGTTAGTTGCAGCCCTATCCCAGTTAAAGTAAAACTTTGATTGCAGCTTCTTAAATGTGAATATTGTTCTAGTTTCTTCTCTCCTCTGTGACAGTAAAGTGAATGTCGTCATCTTGGGCTTTGGGAAACACTGATCAACATTTCCCACCATTTCTGACATTTGACTTTATCACAACTGAAAAGCCAGTAATGAAAAGAAAAAAAAAGCTGAAAAAGGATGGTCAGCTACGAATTGCCATAATAACATGCCATTATATTTCTGTAATGGTGCATTATTTATCATGTACTGTAATCTGGTCACATCCTCTTATAGCCACAAAACGATGGACCCACAATGAATCGTATTATTTCCCTTGTGCAACATTGTAATTGGAAAAATAAGTTGTCATAAAAGTTTGAAAAGAATCTCCAGACACGCTACGGGTAATTGGATAGAAGATCCCTCTTTGACTTTGGGTATTTAGAGGAAAATAGTTCCCTGAAACAAAGTTTGAAATACACTCCCTAACTGGTTTCCACCCTCTAATTGCCCTTTTAATTCATCATCATTCATCATTTAGAACTCTCAACATGTTCTTTCATTGTAATTTTATCCAAACAAATGAACAGTGATGAATATAAACACAAGGAGACAGAAGGACGGCCAGTAAGCTGTCTGTGTTTATTACCTCGGACTGGTTAAAGTGGCCTCGGGGATCAGATGGTTTCCTCCTTTAACTTCTAATCTCCCTAACACCATCATCACATCCACTCTTTGATGCCAGCAGCAGAGAGCCAAGGCATGCTAATTGCACGCACAACCTTCACATCCGGGGCGCTGGGTGCTCGAGATGGCCGCTGTTGGACGAGCACAGACAGTGGGATCGTGGGTAGTGTAGTTACTCGGGTAGCTGAGCGAGAGTGCAATCAGAGCCCTGCCTCCTGCCATTAATCACACTGACACGGCTATTAGGCCATAATGGCAACCCAGGGAATGCTTAAACCAGAGAGATGGCTGTAATACTCGCACACTGACTCGCAGGACACACACTCTCCTCTCGCATACACAGTTTACAGGCCCAAAAGCTGACTTAGACGCTTGGCCAATGGCTCTCAGCGTCAGATTCCGACGCAAAAATCCCTCTTTAGCGTCTGTATGGGTAGAGCTGGGCAATATATCGATATTATATCGATATCTTGATATGAGACTAGGTATCATCTTAGATTTTGGATATCGTAATATGGCATAAGTGTAGTCTTTTCCTGGTTTTAAAGGCTGCATTACAGTAAAGTGACATCATGTTCTGAACTTACCAGACTGTTCTAGCTGTTCTATTAATTGCCTTTACCCCACTCAGTTATTATAGCCACATTACTGATGATTATTTATCAAAAATCTCATTGTGTAAATATTTTGTGAAAGCACCAATAGTCAACACTACAATATCGTTGCAGTATTGATATCGAGGTATTTGGTTAAAAATATCGTGATATTAGATTTTCTCCATATCGCCGAGCCCTATGTATGGGACACAGTAGCTTGACCGTAGCGCTGTAAGATGACACAGTATTAAGAGCGACAATAATAGCGAGTAGTATGAAAGACCGAGTAAGGAGGTTGGTTGGGGTGGTGGATGGGTCAAACAGCTCAGGACCGTATGTCCCGTTCTTGTCCCACATGTCATTTAAACGCACTTTTAAAAAAATCCCACCCACAATCTTTTTCTAACCCTAACTAAGTGGTTTTACCCTACATTTTAAAAAATGACGGCAAAATCGGTCATGACCCAGAAAGGAACGCCAAGGGTCCCATTCGAGCGCGTCGAAAAATTACGCCAAAGACTGAGTCTGACTGAGACACTATAGGAGACTTTTTGCATCGGTAACTAACGCCAAAGGCATCTTTTCTTTTTTCTGATTTCAAGAACAGGAAAAAACCAAGCAAAGAAAGAATATCAGTGAAGGTCTTTCATTGAAAAGAGCAACAAGAAACATTCCAGGAAATTGTTCCCGCTGTTATTTTAGATTTGTGTATTTTTTTGGCCTTCTGATGAACTGCAGATCATTGTTTTTGCTCTTTAATGTGCTCTTTTCTTCTGAGTGCAGCTCTTTATTTAGGAAAAGGCAAGTGTACTTTGTGTCAAGTCATTTTCCAGGTCTCAGCTGTGATAAAGTTGCATTATTTGGTATACAAAAGCCACAAAGTCACTGGGAGTCGGATTTAATGTGTGGCCTGGAGTCTGTGACCTGCTTGCTCGGTCAGAATTACAGAGGAAAAAATAAAAATTGGAAAAAGGTTAATATCGGGGTCAGATCCACAGACAACCTGTACAGAAAGAGCGTTAAAATGCATGTCACAAAGCCTCCCCGACCGCTGTCCATTCCCTCCCTCGGCCCCATCTCCCCTGCCCCAATAGCATGGATGAGACGTCAAACTGCCAGAAACATCCAGCGATAACAAGCAGCTGCTGTCCTCTGAGACCTCACTGGATTCTTGGACAACGCTGATATTCCCCTCCCTCACCTGCCAGACATGCTCTGGCTTAGCCCCCCCCGCTGCTTTGATGTGCGAGTTCTCGGGGGGCTCTGTGGCTAAATTGGTTTTTCTTCAGCCACGAGAGCTGGACCACATCATTGTTGGAGGGCAAGTCTCCAACATTTCTTGTAACAGGAGTACATTGGGAAGAATGAAGGGGAAACAGTGAAGACTTTTTCTCATTACATTCAAGTATCAACTCATCCTGTTTGGTAAACCAAATATAGACACAGCCTCTACTGCTTTGGTAGTCTTGCATTGCCAGCTCTATCTCCACAGACTTGTGGAGTAAGGTCTGGCTACCCCGCAGATACATTCTGGGATAGGAGAAGAAAGAAAAAAAAAATACTCTGGATTGTTTGCATTTCTTTAAACCAATCAGAATGGTCTTGGGCGGCACTAAGCTCCGGACGCAGAGACGGTGGCTCTGCTAAATAGTCTTGGTAGTTTTGGTAGAGAGGATATGCTGTAAACATTCTTTGTAAATCTTTACAATTATTCACCAAAAGAACCAAGCAGGCCTGCCTTGTTGCACCATCCAAATATTCTTCAAATGTTGCCATTGTCAGCGTGTAGCTTGCTAGCTCGAAACGACCAGAGTTTTGCAAGGCGAGGGACACCTTGTATGCAATCCAATACAACAGTCCTGTTATACTGTATATCCTACTTTCATGAATTCAGGCTTGGTGCTGGGTGGGTATAGTGTACAATGGGTTTTATTGGATTTGTGCTGGATTTTTTTTTTTGCCGACTAGCTGCCTGGAAACGAGCTTTATGAAAGCAATGAGACTGAATCAGACCAGTAAATTCATGGGCCAGATTACCAAAACAATTGGCTGAAAGATGCTGAAAATCTGTAAAGCTGAGGGGAACTGCAGAGTTGGGTGATAATTAGCTGTGGGTATGTCACTATATGAGTAGTCTCGCATTGCTAGACCCTCCTCCACAGCGCTGCGGAGAAGGGTCTGGCTAGTCCATACAGCATTCTGGCATGGGAGTAAAACGTGCTCTGGTTTATTGGCATTTCTTTAATCCAATCACAATCATCTTGGGCGGCGCTAAGCACCAGACACAATGACGGTGCCTCTGCTAATTAGCCTCGGGAAGGAACTTGTTTTGGTGGAACATGTGTAAGCAACAGAAAACTCAGATTGGACAGATAGTCTAGCTAGCTGTCTGGATTTAACCTGCAGAGATCTGAGGAGCAGTTAACCAGAGTCCTCATGAGTCCACCTGAGTTTAGAACAGGGCCGGATTGGGACTCATTTTCAGCCCTGGAGTTTCATGCCTTAGACCGGCCCACTTTAGTTCACGACTAAAGGCTTAATTCATATTACTTTTATCCTATTCCCTTTCAATCGTGAGCTTTGTATATTCACTATTGTTTGATTAAAAACATAATGGGTCACTAGTAACACTTGGGAATAGAAAGTTGTTATATTGTAAATAATGTGATCACTGCAAAAAAAAATGCTTTTTTTACTTAGTATTTTTGTCTCGTGTATCTAAAAGAAAATCTTACATCAAGATGCATTAACTAAACAAGTATGAAAAAACACCTCAAAATTAAGTGATTTTTGCTTAAAACAAGGCACATTATCTGCCAAAAATAATTGTTTTAGATTTAGCTTGTTTTAAGCAACAACAAAAAAACAAAATCACTTAATTTTTAGGTTTTTTTCAGAAAACGACATATTTCACTTGTCTAGTAAATGTATCTTGAATTAAGAATATTTAGATATTTGAACTGGAAACAGGTAAGATACTAAGTAAGAAAAACATTTTTTCAGTGATAACGTTTTCTTATTCACACATGATGGTACAACAGCAGCTTCCCTGTGTCTCCCAGTGAGAACATTAGTCTCTTCACACCTGGCTCTGTGTCTGACACTAAATGACATGTTTTACATTTATTTCTCACCACAAATATCCCCTTTTTACAAAGCTTTCAAATCAAGTCAAGTCAGTTTCATTAATGATTCATTGTTATTAATGTATAATAATCTCAGGACATGTTTCATTGAGCAGGGCTCTGGTGTGGTGGGCTCCTGACTGGAGCTCGGTAACGTTACCGGACCTCGCTGCTCTTCACTGTTAGCAGCAAACCGGACTAGAGGCGGCTGCTGCTGAACAGCTACAAGAAAAACGTTTGATACATGAACGGTGGTTTGCAGACAACGTTGTTTTGCACGGTCGCGAGCATCTTGCACTGCTCCTAACTACCTTAACGTTAGCTTACTGACCGGCCTCGTCGTCTTCATTTGTTTTTTTGAGGAAAAATGTGCTCAGCTTAGAACATTTGGCTGCGTCACTTTCCAAAGCCTTCTTCTTTTTTATTCTGGCCTTTTCAGCGCCGCCTTTGCGCTTCCTGTTATCCATTTTTATCTGACTTTTTTATTTTGAGCAACTTTCAAGGTGCCGTGTCGGGGGGGGCAGGGAGTCAAAAAATAATCACGTCATCATTAACCTGCAGGCTGCACTCTGCGAGAAAATATTAAATAAAAAAAGAGTGGGACTGCGATAAAATAATGAATAAAAAGAGTGGGGCTGCTGTGAGTGCAGGCAGCCATAGGGACAGCATCCATATTTCAACCCAGTGCCATGACAACAACGGCCCTCGCGGCCAAAAAAACAGACCGGCCCACCGGGAATTTTCCCGGTGCTCCCGATTAGCCAATCCGGGCCTGGTTTAGAATTCCAACACAAAGAAAGAGGAAGGGGACGGACATCCAGCCGAAATGAGGGACATTCGGTGGAATTTCCGGCGGCACCTGAACAATCCTGGAAATGAACGTTGTCGATATAGACTACTATATGAGTAAATCATTCCACATTAAACATTGTCATTTGATAAATTGTTAATATAAAAACATTAATTAGTGGCAGATTTAAGCACATTTAGATGATGATCCTAATGTACTCCTAGGTAAGAGTGGGACTTGAAATTGAATGAATTTAAGTACATAACGCATACTTATATATATATATATATATATATATATATATATATATATATATATATATATATATATATATATAATTTTTTGCGGCTTTATTGCCTTTATTTATAGGATAGATTAGGTCAGGAAAGTGGGAGAGAGAGGGGGAATGACATGCAACCAATGGCCGCAGGTCGGAACCAAACACGCGGCTGCTGCCTGTGTACATGGGGCGCATGCTCGACCAGCTGAGCTAACCGTTCCGTGTAAGAAAAGAGATGAGGGATCAGCCGCTGAAGGTTAGCAGACTCGCATAAATTTGCCAAAACCAGGCCCAGCGTCTCTCTTCATTTTAGCTTGATGGAGTAACTCAACGTGATTGATGCAGTAATTACAAAACTTGATAAAATTCATGAAGATATTACCGCCTCTGATAACCTTACTCAACATCCTTGAGAACATACATACACAGGGACACATACTGTATAGGCGCGCACGCACGCGCACACGCATGCACGCGCACACACACACACACACACACACACACACACACACACAGGTTGGTGTAACATAAAAAAACAGCCAATGTGGAGAAATTCTCCATAAATCCATAAAAGCTGATAAGGCCCCATCTATTTCTTGCATGACCCTGCCAAGGGCGAGGGAACATGCATTAAGAGATTAGGGAATGGCCTCAGCTCCCTGAATTCATATCAGAATGTGGGGTGGGAACCTGAGTCATAGGTCTGCCCGCTTTTATCACACTTACACTGAGGAAAAAACCGAGAGAAGCTGAAAGGAGGGGCTGGGAAGTGCAGCAATCAAAGAGGGAGCGATAGAGAGGGCTTTTATCTTTATGTTTGTCTCTGTCATTTTCTGTTAGCTTTCCTCTGCCACCATCAGTAACGCTTTGTATAATTCAGACGGCCCTATTCTACACTATGACAACACCATCTTTCCTTGGAAAAGGCCAAGAAAAACCTGATGCATTTTAATAAAACTGTTATCTAACATTTTCTACCTCCCACCTCCACTCTCCATGTTGATCGAGATTGTGTGAAGCGAGCGAGAATGAGCTAGACTATTCAACCCCCCCTCCCCCAGGACATGTGGAGAAGGTCATCCAAGATTTTCAATCTGGTCTCTGAATTTGGTCTTTCAGATCTTCATTTGCTTTCTTGTCTTTTTATTCTGTTTTTTTCCTGATATTGCAACCCATAGCCATGCCGACCTCAGATGATAGTGCACGTACAAAAGGAGTGAAGTACAGCGAGCGTAGATGATTGGGAGGGCACAGATTGGTCTCGCTGTTTGCTCCTCTCTGTATGTCTGGCTGTAGTGTGTGATCTGCTTGGCTGGCGGGAACACTGGGGCCGGGGCTTGTTTACTGGAGCCAAAAGCCAATGCAGATTTTGCCATTTACAAAGTGACACAGTGCTTACACCGTGCAAATGGGAAATCTGCAAACCAACAGCAGCTGGTCATGAATGCGACGCTGACAGAGCCTAACCGCCCCGCAAACAATACAAGTCTGACTGCGGCTGACAACTCGAGCTAATGAATTCCCCAGGTGAGACTCGAGCCCAGCTGACAACCTGGAGACCGCTGACAACAACACAGTCATTACTGGGTTTTTACACCGACGCGTCCAAGATGCAGCGATTAGCACCACATACATATAGTACTATGTGCCAACAATGCGCACTCTCATTGTCTGTGCAAATGCTGCATCAATACCCGAGCTGCTGTTCCGTTTATGCTGCAGGATCAGATTTTTCCCCAGACCCTGAACCCTTATCCCAAACCATACCTTAGCCAGAACGTCATCACATCAAAACATTGATTTTTTTTATTATTATTTTCAGCAGTGATTTCTAACAGTTTTTGAAGGCACAGACAAATAATGCGTCATTCGTAGGGGCATCAGATTTGACTTTTTTATTCAGCACATTTGGTGTGGAGATTTGAGAAATATGGATTTCAGAAAGAACTTCTAAAATACTTCCCAGAAATGATCTTGAACACTAAAGCGTGAGTATCCTGGAAAACAAGACTTGTCCAATGTTTGGATGGATTATTCATCTGGCGCTTGTTCTTATTGCCATATTGGAGTTAAGAAATTAAGAAATGTTTCCAAGATCTGTATTTGCAATGCTATCAAAACAAAAATAATTGATCCAAAACTGAAACCTACCTTGTAATAAACTGTTTTGCCTTTGAGAAGTTCTATTTAATGCCTGACAATAGAAAACCATTTGACAAGCCTTGGGTTACATTTGCTGTCTAACTATAACTTCTGAGCTGTAAAAACATAGATACCAGTTCCTGATCAGCCATTTAGACCTGATCTAAAGTGGGATGTCACACTGGGGAAAAATACTTCATATCATCAGTGTGTACTTCTAAATCAGGTTAGCATACCACTACAAATGGTATTGCTTCTATTTGAGCAGCCATTGTTAAAGTCAACTTAACTTATAACTTAACTAATGTTTCAAAAAACAAAAGGTATTACAACTGGAATGGTTATGGTGCTCTGGAATCCTAAAAAATTGAAGCTGAACAGCCTTCGGTGGGGAAAATGTTTGACAGACATACAGTAGTTATGCCAAGTTTTCATATAAAACAAGATAAAATCAGCCCACCACTCATTTCCAAGCACTGATTTTGAGTCGGTTATTCCTGCAGCCTCAAGTAAAATGTGTACAGAGAAAACTAAATATGAATGGCTCAACATTTTGTTCATTTTACACTTGCCAGGCTCGATTATTGTTCGTACAACACAGCTATTGCTTCAGAGGGAGAACGTTCGATTGGCTTCCTGTGGCAAGGAAAAAAGTTAGCTATGGCCAACTTTAGCAGAGTCTCCCTAGAAGCAATGCTGGTAAGAAAAGATGGACTTATTGCTGTTGCTCGCAGCATGGATTCCCCAAAAGTAAATCTAATCCTAACCTCAACCCTAAACACTGGTCCTAATTCAGAGTCCAGGCTTAGCTGACGGATACGAGTGGATAGAAGTGGACAAAGGATGCAGGGGGAATCTTCCCAGTGGCAAAAATCAATAATGCATTAGCAGCCGCCAAGCTACCACGTGTGGGCTGACTGTCCTCCCTCGTACCACTACCATCTCCCCCGCCCTTCTGCTGCATCTTGAAAAATACCACCTGCTCTCAGCCTCTTCATCTAACTCCTGGGAACTACTGTTTGTTTCATCTCCCCATCCCGGAGGCCTTTTGGGGAGCTGGTGCTCTGTCTGCTCTCCGTCCAGTATTCATCTCTCTCTGTGCCCTATTTCTTCTAGGTTTCTCTGGTCATTTAGTAAACAGAGCATGTCATTTCCCAGGCCCTGCTACTTGCCTCTGCTCTCTCTAGTTGCAGAGGATCAGGGCTTGTGTAGGGACATCCTGGACTAACAGTACAGTACAGTAGCAGCCCCCCCCCCCCAACCACCCCCTAAGGGAATGATGTATATGGCCCTTTAGAGATATAGGAGTACATCAATTAGCACACATGATGCTTAAAAAGGCAGGAGTTTTTGGAACAACTACAATGATATATATATATATATATATAATAATAATGTTTTTAAGGTAGAGTACTGGTCAATGTTACTTTCCACCACTGTGTAGGCATTTGTCTTTATATGCTTTTCACTGATTAGGCATGGCATTTGTCAGTGATGGATAAAGCAAACACACTGTCTTTCTGACCACTAAACTATCCATGTATGTATATCACATCTGCCTTGAAATGCTACGTAACTGTTTTCTTGATAACAACTAATGGATGGGACTGAGGGCTGTGGTCCTTCAGGGTAAAAGAAAACCACTTCCATAGGTAACAATGCATCTACTTCAGACAGACATATTATCATTTTCTTGTTAACTCCTAATGGGTGTCTCATAGACATAAAAATAGTGGGCATAGCCTCCGTGACGTCACCCATTGGTTTGTGGACTGCCAATTGAAGTCTCGATTTTGACAATACGGCTGTCGCCATCTTGTTTTTTTTTTGCAACTGGACGTGACAACTTTTGATGAGAGGGTGGAGCTGGGGAGGATGACTCAGCCCAGCCAGTGTTGTTAATGGTTGCAATGATAAAGAGGGAAAGTTGCCAATTTTCAATCCTTCCGAAGCGAGCATTTCAGCGGAGCTTTACCTGCCGGTATCTGCATTTTCTCCACAGAAACAGTGTTCTTTTTGAAATCGGGGGTGTTGCCCCATGATGGAAATTAGAATTCAGGTTTAAAGCACTTCCACATTGGCTTCACTTCTCTGACCCGGAAGCTCTGTCCACTAAATGTACGTATGTAATGTAAGTCTATGGTGTGTCTCTGTGCTGCAAAGAGAAACAAGTGGCCGCAATGTAACTCCATCACAGTCGGGACTCTGAAATCTCTCAGACATCAAGTCGTCCAAAGAGGTGAGGGAAAGAGGAGACTTACAGCATCCTGTAAGTGCAAGGCTCATTACACAATGCAACATGAGAACAGGTTCTCAGGTGGAGTAACCTGAGGTAAGAGGGGGACGAGGCTAATCGATAGAGCCGGGTCCTGCAGAGGAGCTGTCCTGAGTCACCAGCTTCTGTGCTGCTTGCCAAAGACACACAAAGTCTTCCACTCCCCCAAATCCATCTCCTCTCAAGATAAGCCTGTTTCTTGGCCGTATTTGCCCTTCACTGATATGGACCGTGAAAAGTGGGTGGGAAGTTCGCAGGCCAATAGCACTGAATTCACATTTTCATCAGTTGGTGCAGTGCAGAGCTGCAGCATCTGTGTAAAAGAGGAGGAGGGGGGGGGGGGGGGGGGAGGCTGAAGCAAGGCCCAATGCAGGTTCCACTCCCACCTATCCCCTCCACCCACCTCCCCACATAGAGTGGCTGCGATAAGGCCCTATCTGTTACAGTCCTACTGTGTGCCGGTGGCAGATATGGAAAGGTAAAGTGCATCTGGAGGAGAGAGGAGACCATGTGCTCCAGATCACCTTCAAGCTGCAAGACCAGCACTTCTTTCCTCCCACCTGTCCCTTCCTTAACCCAGCCACAAAGCCCTGACCCCAGGAACAGATTGTCAGCCAGGGTTAGCGTGGGCAGCAGAATGCTGCCATGCTGGATGTGAAGCAGCAGCAATGCCAGGAGTTTGACAGTAACACTTACAGTAGTGTTTGCCTGATACAGGGTTTTGGAGTTGAGCACAGATACATATACTTTTTTCCCCGACTGAAGCTGCTGACGGCTGTGAGTTTGTGCAAAACACAAAATCCTTTTACTTCGCAAGAATCCTCGAAAGTATACAGTGTTTCCACAAGAATTTCTCTGCCTCGAAAAGTCCCTGGATCAGCATTAATACGGAGACCAACGAGTTTGTGAGTGAGGGGACAATGGAGCGGGAGATTGGTCGGAGAATCGGCGCAGCGGGGGCGGTATTACAATCAGTTTATCGCACCGTTGTGACGAAAAGAGAGCTAAGCCAGAAGGCAAAGCTCACGATCTACCGGTCAGTTTTCGTTCCTACCCTCACCTATGGTCATGAAGGCTGGGTCATGACCGAAAGAACGAGATCCAGGGTACAAGCGGCCAAAATGGGTTTCCTCAGGAGGGTGGCTGGCGTCTCCCTTAGAGATGATGAGGGTGAGAAGCTCGGAGTAGAGCCGCTGCTCCTTCACGTCGAAAGGAGCCAGGACTAGGTGGAGGGATTACATCTCCAACCTGGCCTGGGAACGCCTCGGGATCCCCCAGTCAGAGCTGGTTAATGTGGCTCGGGAAAGGGAAGTTTGGGGTCCGCTGATGGAGCTGCTCCCCCCGCGACCCGACACCGGATAAGCGGACAACGATGGATGGATGGAATTATGAATTATGAAGTAAACACTCATATCAACAAAAAACATGTATGTGAGTAATCCAATAAGCTCATTATGAATATTATTTTACCCTGCGTCTTCACATTCATTACTGGAGATGTTTTATTTCATTTTATTACAGCATTGTGTTTTCGCAAAAGTCTTCAAAGAAGACAAACACAGCAGAGACAGTTACTGCATGTGATTGGCTGTTTGCACGTTAGCAGCAGCAGCAATATATTTGATTTTAGGTTTTCAAAATTGATATGACTCTCCCAACTTCAACATTATAGTATACATTTCATCTGCATTTATTAATACAATTATTTATAAATAATGTCATATAAAAAATAGCATATAATCTATAAGGTCTTAATTGTTCATATCATTTGTGCTTTGGGTCTCCATAAATTCAGACGAGACACTTCAGGTAAAAACACTGTTCATGCATTGGTCAGTTTTGAGATTTTGGGCTATTTTGCTTCCATAACGTCTTATTTCAGACTAGTGGAAAGAAAAAAACATCGTAACCATTATTATTATTTTTTTTATTTTTTTACACTATTTAGTCCGTAGATTTCTACTAAATTCACCCAAAGTTAACATTAGATGTTGTCTAATTTGCATATTCAATGTAACTTTTCAGAAAACAACAATGTTATTTTAATCAACTAGGGAAGTTTCACGGCGATATAGTGAAAAGGTATCCTATTCACCTGTAGTGTCTCAAAATGAGTTTTTTTCTGAGCCAGAAATCTCCTCTTCAGTAGCACATTTAAACACAGCTTTAGCTGACACTAACATGCTGTATAGAGAACACTGAAATGTGAAAAATAAAAGTAGAAAGAAAACACAAAAAACCCATCCCAATATCCACTCCATTCCTATATTCTGAAGGTTTTTACGGAGGGTTTGCTCATATATCATTCCTAGCCTGATTAATATAACATTTTATTCCTTAAAACATGGCAAAAGACATATCCAAAATTCCCTCTGTAAAAAGCTTTGACTCTAATATGTCAACAAAATTGAACAACATGGAAATGTATGCATGTCATCAGATATTTAATAAGCCAATGCATAGATGATGCATTGGCTTATTAAATATCTGATGACATGCATACATTTCCATGTAACATACATTTCCACATACCATCTCAGAAAACTTGTAATCCAAAAAAGAATGAAGCTAATGTGAGTAATCCACTGTGGAAGCTTCAGTTAGTTCAAATTGTTACCCTATTCACCTGTAGTGCCTCCCCTTACTTGTACTTGTTTATTAAAACAGTAAAAAAAGAAATAGTAATAATTAGCAGTACAATACATACTAAATTAAACAGATACAGTACATCCATTTGACAGTTCATTGCATATTGGGATGTTTTTTGTGTTTTTTTTTACATTTCAGGGTTCTTTATACAGCACCTTGGTCAGCTTAAGCTGTGTTTAAATGTGCTCTAGATATGCAAAGATGAACCTGGGTCTTAATATTGAATCATAATATGACTCAATAAAAGAATAATTTCAACTTGAAATGTAAAGGTATGGTTGGGGGCTGCAGTCTGGCAGTAGGGGGCACACTAATACTGGCCTGCAGCATTCACTGAGGCCCTTCAAATAACAATGAACCTGCATGTGTTCCCCATCCCAAGCCAAAACACATGCCACCCTGTTGGATTCAAAAAGCAGGGTGGTTTAAATTTTAAACGTGTCATTGAAAGGCGGACCATTAACAGACACAGGCCTTTTCAAATCCCTCCCCCCCGGGACTGAAGCAACGGACTAACGGCTTGACGTACCACACACAGCGCTGTGGCTGGGAGGAATTTCAAAATCGCCCACGCTTCTACTCCGTTGGCTGCGAGGAGACACAAAACCAGCCAACAGCCTAGCTGCAGGATTCAAACGGGCCAAACAAAAAGCAGCCATTACTCTGAGTTCAATTACTTTCACACACACACACACACACACACACACACACACACACACACACACACACACACACACACACACACACACACACACACACACACACACACACACACACACACAGTGTTGTTCATTCAAAAGGCACTGCTCTGCTAGACACAATTGAAAGGCGTTTGAAATCCCGAGATCTTAACTCATATCCTGTGTGGCTGCAGTTTTAATGGTACAGCTTCCAGCAAATAAAGCCTTGGGAATTGAAATCAATAGTAATAAATCAGACTAATAAGCATCTCGGCTGAAGTTGGAGGGGGGGAAAAGCACGCTGTTCTCAAATCTATTATTTCACATTTATGAGTGGAACTCTTAATCCTCAGATCCGCTAGCAGTGCAGGCGGAGCCGTCTGACTGACTACAAATCATGGCAGGAGAGCAGACAAATGTCCATAAAACGGTGCGAAAGCTGACCCTGAAGCAGCCTTGGGTCTGTAATTACACGCAAACGTAGAGATGAAAAACCCTGATGAAACCCCTACAAGGTAAAATCTATAGTTGCAGCAATTAAATTTCCTTCATATTTTTTCCCCCTGCAAAAGAAGAGACAACGAGTATGTTAGCTGCAAGGTCACACGCTCTATTGTAGGGCTGCTGGGTTATGGAGAAAAAAAAATCCTAATCACGATTATTTAACACAATTACTCATTAACTATTGAACTTAAAAAACTGAAAAAGTTCAACAAATCAACAGTGAAAACACCTAGAACTGAGAAATTTCCCTTAATACTTTTCCCATTCAAAAAAAAAGTGCGTTCAGAACACAAGACAAAATAAAACGTAACATACAAAATAATCCTTTTTCTGGATTATTCGTTTTTTTGTGATCACTAGGAGCTGAAATCGCAATCGCGATTCAAATTTCGAAAAAGTTGCACAGCCCTACTCTGTTGTGAAATGTGCTCAGGAGGGAATGACTCACCGTGGACAAAAAGAACCTTTGGTCAATAATGTATGATCAGGGACAGGAGCAGCAGCGGAGGATCACGTTTATTACGGGGGGAGGGGGGGATTTAATTTAAGGCGACAGGTAGAACAACAAATAAAAGAGAGAGACACGCGTTTTCCAGTTCCTTGTCTCTTTTACTGGCTCTGTGCACAGTGCACTACAGATGAACTTAATGCCAACGGTCCCAGAATGCCAGGAGAACAATGGCAGTGGCCGTTATGGCTGGGACACGGCAGCAAGTGGCTGGAACTGAGAGGGGAAGGAGGGGGAATACGTCTTTGTGTGAGTGTGTGTGAGTGTGAGTGTGAGTGTGTGTGTGTGTGTGTGTGTGTGTGTGTGGAGAGGGGTTCAAAAAGGGGAGTCCGACTTTGTTCGCCGGCTGTTGCCCTTCTATAGGGGGAGTGATGAGGGGGGTGGCAGGGAGACAAAGGGTCCCAACAGTCTGGAAAGGAGGTAGCCACCGACGCACTAAATCCTCTACACACATTTGATGACCCACCCACACACACACACACACACACAAGCATTTTACACAATCTGATGACAGCACCCAAGCGGAGCACAAGGAGAACTGGAACTGGGTCAAAAATCCAATTAATCCATGACAGGAGCGAGGGTTTGGAAGACACTCAGAGAGACGGTGCAGGAAAACCACAAGAGATGGGAAACAACACACCACTGCCCCTTGACCTGTGTTTGTGGTTCATCACTGTCGCTTTGTGTGTGTGTGCGTGTGCGTGTGCGTGTGCGTGTGCGTGTGCGTGTGTGTGTGTGTGTGCGTGTGTGCATATGCGTGTGTGCATGCGTGTGTGTGCGTGCGCGAGTGTGGTTACGTGGCAAGTAGGGCTGCACGATCAATGCCCAAATGAAGTATTTCGATCTACGACTATTTACCACGATACCACGATTATTCGAATAAAAAGAGCGTTGTTTTCACCTCCATGTCGTTACATTACTGCTAATGTAAAAATAAGTAGCGCTGGACTATTTGGGTAATTTTGGGATTCGGATATGCATTTTTTGATTGTCTTTTCTTCAATGCTGCGGAATAACAGAACCCTTAAGGGGTTAAGAATGCCTTTAATTAAATGGAAAGATGTGTGTTGCATTGCAGTGTTTCCATTTCAGCTGAGAGTGAGTCTTTACCGTCATTTACTGTCGCGTTTCACTCCTCTCATACGCACGCACACACTTTCTCCCACCTCAGCCACACTTCCTTACGATCCTCTCTAATCCTTTCACAGCTTTGCGCGAATCCCAACTCCTATTGGGGGTGTGCGCAGGTGGGGAAGGGGGCAGGGCCGAGGAAGTTTGGAGTGAGAGAGTGAAAGTGGGGAAAGTGCTTGTTTGGGTCCCCCAGAGATCAGGAGATGTTTTTGTCACTACGGGTGATGTCTGTCAGCTGGGAAGATAAATAATGTAATACCTACGGGATGTAATAGCATCCGTATGATTCGAGCCAGTGACACCCCTGGGGAAGCTCCATTCTCAGCCGTCAGCCGCTGCTCCCAGAGTCAGCAGCCCAGCAGAGATGGAAATGGAGGCGGAGGAAGGAAAACGTAGGAAAGAAAAACTAAAGCAACACACCACGACATAGTTGATTGCCATGTTAAAGGCCGGGTTGGTAACTATTTCCAATATACACTTATTTAATATATTGTTTGAAATGGTCTTTACACCCCGACAGCATTAAATAACTTATGTGCTCTGAAAAAGGAGCAAAATAAACCCGTCATCTGTAGCTGCTGTAATCCTGTAAAAAAACGGCCACAAATCACTGCCTCACGGTCCGCTAAGAAAGAACCAATGAAATGCCTCCTTGCCCCGCTGCACCTACTCCACCCCTCCCGTATACGAGCCTGAGCTGAATACACGCCGTCACCGCATTGCTAACAGCAGTCATGTTTGTTTTAAACATTTGTGTGATAATATTAGCATATAAAATATTGCGGTCCTGTCTCTGCTCTGAAGCAGCGACGGTGCTGGTGGACGGGTGCGTGTGTGTGTAGCCCCGAGGGCAGGGGGAGGGGTTAGACGGAGCCCCAAGGGCAGGGGGAGGGGTTAGACAGAGCCCCAAGGGCAGGGGGAGGGGTTAGACGGAGCCCCGGCGAGATGTTACTTTCAAATCTTGCTAGCTTTTCTTTTCTTTTTTTAAGATTATTTTTGGGGGATTTTTAGGCCTTTATTGATAGGACATCTGAAGAAATGAAAGGGGAGGGGGGGGGGGGGGGATGACACGCAGCAAAGGGCTGCAGGTCGGAGTCGAACCCAGGCCCACTGCATCGAGGAGTAAACCTCTATATATGGGCGCCCGCTCTACCAACTGAGCTACTGAGCTGCCTTTAGGTCAATTTGCCCTTCAAATCCTCACTGAGAAAACGGCCTACTGTATAGCTTTAAACTTTCAGCGTGCTCTATTTCTGATCACTGCCCAATCAGTGTTGTCCCAGCAGGTGTTGCCCATCAGCTGTCACAGTCTAACTATCTGCAGCTTTTCATTCAGTATGGATTCGAACCTTTGACCAGTCCAGTTTGAAACATGATGACTTCAGAGAACCCTTGGTGGTATTATTGTGTCAGCTGTCAGAAAGAAACTTGCCACCCGTCACTCCCCAGTCTATCAGTCAACTTGCAGTCTCCTTAGTTCTCCCAACGAGAGATGCTCAAACTCTCACTGCTGGGCATGGGAAACTTTGGTTACAACTAATCCAAGAAGAGCCTTTGTTTTGGTTTTTGTAATAACTGTGGACATTTCTATATTTGGCAATTCTGGCTGAGACTGTGATGGTACTTAAAGACCTAAAGGGAAGAAAGTATCATTCTTTCTGACCACACTTTGGTAAATGGTCGAGTTATCATGCTATAACCAACCTTGGCACGGATCAGAACAGTACATAACTCTGGCCAATACTAACAAGAACTGGCTCAAAGATGCAATCCCAGCTGGATTATCTGCTAAATAAAAAAAAACTCCACTGTTCAGAGTTTGCCCTAAGTCTATTAAGCTTTGATTTTTTGTGGAACAAAGGCCTTGATCTTATTAAAATGCTAATTGTTTAGTACAACAGATCATTTCCAACATTCACGTTTTTTTTTTTTTTTTTTTTTTTGTGGCAATAACCAAAGCAGAGTAAACTAGGCCTTAAGCTCCCTCTCAAACAGACTTGTGACTGTGCTGTTTCTGGAGAAAGAATGGAAAGCTGGACACTGTGTGGCTAAATATTAATATATTTATTCACGACTTGGTGCCAGCAATTTTGAATTGTCTACTTCTACAGTCCATAATGGTCTGTTTAAGTCTTAGTCTGTGGGTGTTATTGAGGGGCAAAACTATTAGCGCCAATGCTCAGTGGTTCCTAATGTGGGGTACGGGGACCCCAACGGGTCCTTGATGGGGTTCCAGGGGGGTCCCCAGCAAAAAGGGTAATCATTTATTTTCACTATAATTCTATCCATAAGTAACACAATGACAGAATGTCGGACTATTTTGGTCATGGGTTTCATACACTTTCATTCACACTTCATACACATACAAATCCCATCAGACGGGGGTCCCTAGTCTAATTAGTGTCAGTTTAGGGGTCCTTGGCGTGAAAACGTTTGGGAACCACTGGGTTAGCTAAACGTGAAACAAATTAACACCTGACAAATAGTTGATGTAGTTAACAAAAAAAAAAAAAACATTACTCAATATAGTCTATGCTAAAATGTTAGCATGGAACACTGAAGCTAAGCTACATAGAGAAATCCACAACAGATTCTTAACTAAGAACTTTTACTATGGTGACAATGTCATCATCACTTACAGTAACTGATGAAATCCATCAAACATAATGAAGCCTGTCACTTAAACTAAAGAACAGTCCCTGACTGGATAAACTTAGAAGGACAGGGGGAAAGGAAAAGAAATAGGAAAATGAAGACTGGACAGTAGAGAAAGTAGGAGGTGAGTAAAAAACTGTGGCTGGACCAGAGAAGAGAGGAGTTGAAAAAGAGAAAGAAATGCGCAGATGGGTGAACGAGGGGTGCAGATAGATGAATCGAAGGGCCGAGAAAGAATGACAGAGAAAGAACAATGCGTGAGAGGGTGAAGCCTCTGGTGGCATTCATTTCTGGGGTCGTCTGTGCCTTAATCAAGGCTCTGAGGCACCCGCGGGTGCACATGGCCCCAGGAATGTGCTCCTGTAGTCTGCAGAAGGGTGATCAATCAGAGGAGGGTGGCCGCCACGCAGATGCTTCGCTGTACCGTAACTAACACACACACACACACACACACACACACACACACACACACACACACACACACACAACACACACACACACACACACACACACACACAGCGACAGTGATGAATTAGGAAACACTCAGACAGTTTAGGAGTCACTGACTCTCCTCATCTGCATAATAAACTGTCGCATGATCTCATCTCACTTTGTTCCCCGCTTTTCTCCTCTCTGACTTCAGTTTTCTCTTCCTTCAACCTGAATCAACCTCTGTCTGAAACACAGATGTTTCAGAGACAAGCTTGAGTTTCAATTGGTCCTGCACTTTTTGTAGCTTTCTTACTAAAAACCTCAGAAAATGTAAATTAATTTGAGTAAATATGGAAAAACGTATAGCATCTCAATCTGAAGTGACAGGATACTATTTTCTCATTCAGCACCAACGGCGATCCAAATAGAGATGTGTATTTTCACTTAAAAGCGGTCCCTATCGAACGGAGAAAAACAAATTGAGGACCAGGAATACTCTTGCTGCGGAACCTCCCTTTTTCCCCTGTAACGTGGGGAACGTTCTGCTGTTCCCTTACTGAGGAACCAGGGCACCTTGAAAATAACGAGATCCTCTCATAGCATCCCACTCAAGTTTTGTTGACACCCAAAAAGGTCTAAAAACAAGGCCAACTCCTCGACAGCAGAGTGGGAAGGGAAAACAAGATCTAATACATAACACAGCAACTGTGAGACACATGCACAGCAGCTATGCTATCCCCACGCTGTGGTATCAATTTCAATGGTAAAATAACTTGTAATTTGAATTGAACTCGCCCTGAAAAGTGGTACATGCTAAACAGTAGTGCTGCACGATATGAGGAACATGTATTTATGTTTATTTGTATAGGGACAAGTATGTAGCATAGACCAATGCCACACATCACAGCATTTATAGCCGAAGCTCATTTGCAATGCATGTTAGGGCTCCACTATATATCAATTTTGCAATATCACGTGCAATATCATGTAGAAAAAATGTCCCAAAGAGTATGTTTATTTTGTAAAGAGATGCGCCAGTGGCTGTGTGTTGTGATCAACTTAGAGCCCACATATTTCATTGCCCTGTCACACGTGGACACTTGGACAGCGTGAGTGAAGAGGAAGATAGAGACAGCGAGAGAAGCGAAAGGACAGAAAGAGGAGTGTGAACTGCGAAGCAAGTGTGTGGAGCGAAAGGAAAGAAAAGTAAGAACATGAGTGTGGCTCAGGGAGACGACGAAACTATGGAGACTGAAGAGGAAACGTTAGTAGCCAAAACTAATGGCTCCTCGCCAGCGTGGAAGAACGTTGGCTTTTAGCCAACAGATGTTGCTCAAGATAAAGCACTATGCAAAACGTGCCGTATGGTGGGACAGCGCATGAGAGGCAATACATTGGCAGTGGTTTAATCCAATGAAGCAGCATCTTGTTTATTTCTCCCCACCATGGAACCTATCCATCCACTCACTGCTTACATATATTATTTTGCTCTTTCTTTTTATTGATGACAGTGTGTGCTGAAGGAGGGCGGTATACAGTGTATGCGCTTGACGCATTATAGACTATATTAATCACAGCCATGTTCTGCCACCTGAACCTGACAAAGCTCAAAATCCAGAGATGAAAAACTGCTGCCACAGCTGAGCTGAGATGGAAAAACAAAAGCCGGATCATTTCAATCTTCTGGAGACTGAAGATTTGATTTTGGACTGCTTTGGTTTTATTGTTTGGTTTTTTACTTCTACTTCTTAAAATACATACAGTGTACGTTTTTTTTTTTTCGATTACAGAACATGACTTGTGGGATAATACAACAAGAAGAGAGCCTGCTTGAGACCTTACTTATAGATAACAGTTCTACAAAGGTGGAGGTAATGCCATTAGAATGTCCATATCAGTAATGCTACACAACCTGACATCAACTTCTACCACATACTATCAGGGCTGGGTTTGATTCAAATTGTTTTATAGCAGTGTCGATGTGACACCTGACCTCCAGTGCTGGTACTTATTTTGATACCTTATTTAGAGAAATACTCGCTTTCATTTTTAGAAGATCAAGTTCTCAAGATAAAAGGTGTCTAAGCCAAATCATCCGTACACTCACGATAAAAACGGAAACTACACAGATTCATGGTGAAAGGCAGCCAGATGGAGCTTATAATCACGGGCGTCAGTTTGGTTTGAAATGTGCTGGGGACAGAGACGCATTCATTTTTATTTTTCATGTCATGTTTTGATTTGACCCTGTCCTGTAGCTTACTAATGTAAATTAATCAACTTTCTCTCTCATATTGCTCTTCATAACCACTGAAAACTGTCAAAAAATCTAACCCAAAGTCAAATTATTATGGACGTTATCTGACATTAAAGCGTTTCTGCTTCATTAGAGCCTATTGTAAGGAAAAAGCTTAACGTGGTTTAATGTACCTAAACAACGATCAGTGATATGGAATATGTCACTGATTTTTTGACAGTTTTCAGTGGTTATGAGGAGCAATATGAGAGAGAAATTTGGTGATCATTGATCGTTGTTTATGTACATTAAACCACGGTAAGCTTTTTCACGTTAAGTGTTAGTGTCCCGACAGGCAGCAGCACACACACACACACACACGCACGCACGCATACAAGCACACACATGCACGCATGCACACATACACAAACAAGCACGCACACACACGCACCTGATGATTTCTTTCTCTAAAATATACCTGTAACAGACGCTATCTATTTTCTTTTGGACATTTTCCCTCTTGTCGCAGGAAAGGCATGATAACATGAAAAGGGAGAACAAAAGAAAATGAGGACCTGCACAAATTTAATACTAATTCATTACAGCTCCTTTAGAGATACGGCTAATGCAGCATTCAAAGACCACTTGAAGGCAAAAAAACTAATTCACTGTGCTGTGCCGAGAAACTTTCCCGACTTTTAATTACTTTATCGCTCTCATTTTCTCTATCTTTACAGTATTTTAGTGTGAACCAGAGGAACTGAAAGGAGATAGAGCCAGAGCTTAGGAGAGGGGGTGGAGGCGATGTATTGTTCAGATGTGGACTTAGTTTAGTCTCTGTCAGGTCTTTTCGGCCGGCCTTTTGAAGTGCCTGTGTCCTAGGACGAGGGTGGTTACGGCCCGGATAAAACAGGATTACACAATCCTCTCTTGTCCAATTAATTATCCGCCTGTTTGGGAAAATAAACTCCCCCCATCTCCCTTTGGCATCGCTCTAGAAGACTTTACCCTTGCTGATGGCTGGGGAGTTTCAAATCCAACTCTGGAGAAAAGTTAAACCTCTCCGCCAACTCCAACTTGGTCTAATCAGGAGGGATTGTTCCACGTCCAATTAAAACGGCCCAGCTCAGATGTATCCAAACCACTGTTAACAAATTAAACTGAATTGGTTTTGTGAGGAGCATTTAGAGACCGTTTCTAGAGTATGAAGTGGTGAGCCAGTCCACCATTTTTCTGTTTGATATTTTGTTTTTGTTTTCTCTTCGCAGCAACATCTCTTTGAGGTATTTGTTCCCCTCGTGGAGCAGAGAGAGTGCAGCAAAGCCAAAGTCTATGCTTATCTGAGCCAAGGGCGATTCTCAGGGTCACAACCTTCTATTCCTTGTTTCACTCTGGCTTCAAGTAAAAAAGTGCACAGCAACAACTATGATACAACTAAGCCTCCAGCTCTGGCCAAAAACATTGCACCAGTGTGGGCGGCCCAATCAAAGTCTTGCATTCTGCTCTGTGGGAGTTGCAGCCCCCGGTTAAAGATAGCAACCTGGAACAGCACATCCTCAAGTCTGGATTAGCCCTGCCAAGTGTAGATTCCCTCGCTTTCTCCCTCTCGCTTCCTCCGACGGCTGCTCCAGGACAGCATGTCAGTTCATCTCAGCATAAAGATGTGCCCGGGGAAAGCCAAGACAACCCCCCCATCCACTGTTGAAGCGCAGCATAGGCACCGTGAGGCACCCATGCCATGGGTGCACCTCCCAGCATTGCTCCGAGAGATCGGCAGCCTCTCGGTTGCTTGACTTTAACAGGCACTGGGGGAACTACAGTATGCGGTAATTCAAAGACAAGCAGGCAAACAAGTGCAAAGACAGAAACCACAAGTTATTGCCAACTTCTCACAACTTCTGGATTTATTAGAAAAGGCTTGTACAATGAAAAAAGCCAAAGCAATATCCTATGTTAGTCAAAGATTTTTAATTACAGTACATATAGATGCCATTAGGTCTCCTATTAAGGCCGATATTCAAATATTGTCCGTTCCTCTATGACACCTGTGGGCATACATCATCACTAATCTGATGCTCTAAGCTTTTTTTTTTTTCATTTCACAGGTATAGTGGAGGAGTTTCTTTTTCCGGGTGGATCATCAAGACTATTGGTCCTCCTAGTTGTCAATCATTCTGCTAATATGTTTACGTATGGTCTTAACGCACCAGCAATAAAACAAACAACAACTTAGCTGCTAGGCGATAGCTTGTTTGTTGGCCTGTAGCATGCTAACGTTAGCTATAGAGATGCTTGTCCTAAATAGATTTCCACTTACCGTTGGTGAGTCTGACATAGTGGAAAAAGTGCAAATCTTCTTTTGGAAAGTAGGCTTGTAGAGCCATGCTGACAACATGTAAACGGAGCGTGCACGAGGAGAACTAGGCTCGTGCACGCTCTCTCGTGCACACGTTTAATAGGCGTTCCCTCTCGGGAGCAGGTAGTGTTGTGCATGTGCATTTCTTCAAAAAGTGGAGAGGGCGGTTCTTTTCTAAAATTCGGGAAAATCCTCCATTATACCTTTAAGTCACTAATTAATTCCAGTTGCCATCCTGAAATTTTCAAACATTGTTACAGTAAGTTAAGTTGTTAAGTTCCTGCAGACGTTTGTTCTTAGTGGCGTTTTAATGTGGAACATCTGAGCAGGAAGGGTAGAGTTTCATTAAGAGGAGCTTAACAGCAATCCTAAAACTACAAAATGGAAGCAACAGGAATTTATTCTATTTATTATTGCTTGACTCTACCCACCTCTAAACCTCTCTCTCACTACTCTTTAAAAAATAAATAAACATGATGAAAGTGCAATGCTTCAGTGGTAATGAAGAAAAGAAGAATGAGTCTAACAAAGTACATTCAAGTCAAGTAACTATGTCAGTAGACTCCATCAGTTTATCTAACCTGAAGCACCAGACGTTCACAGAACCATCTGAGAAGCCGTCAATGTAAACCGTTTGGGAAAGGGGGGGTACTACGAACCTAAACCACGGCCGCCGCTGCCAGTAGCTCTTCACCGCACGCCGATTGGTTCAGTCCGCTGCTGTTCCCACTCAAACGCATTCAACTGGGAGTCTGACGAGATGGATCTTCGTGTGATATGTGATCCTTTGAGATCAATATTGCGAGAATCCAGCTGCTGTGCAAGGTAAAAGTTTATCACCACTCATCTGCCAATCTATACGTTTATCCCATCTAGCGGCATGTCTTATACTTGTTATTGGTTTGTGCACTTAACATTTCCAAAGTTATTCTTCACATCTGTGTTGAAAATTATTGTTGTTCCAAGGAGGACGATCATGATCACCTCAATTGATTTTATATATTTGACTTCACGCAAAAGCAAGGATATTTTTAAAAAGAATGATATCCTTTGAGCTCGGGCTGCAACTAACAATTATTTCCACTGTCAATTAATCCATTTATCATTTTACAATTGATTAGTTGTTTGTTCTATAAAATGACAGAAAATTGTGAAAACTGTGGGTCCCTGTTTCCCAAAGCCCAGGATGATGTCCTCACATATCTTGTTTTGTCCAGAACTCAAATATATTCAGTTTCCTGTCACAGAGGAGAGAAGGAACTAGAACATCTTCACATTTAAATGAACACATTCACATAAAAAATCCCTCAAACCGATTTATCACCAAAACAGTTGGCGATTATTTTAATAGTTGACAACTAATCGATTCATCTTTGCAGCTCTGCTTTGAGCTGCTATGCTGCCAGGGTTGTTGTGGCTGCAGCTGTAAAATGGAGACAAAGAGAGATAATGAGTGACTGAGGTGAGATGACTTCGGCAAGAGAAGAAGGACTCGCAGCCCCCGGTTAGCCAGGATGACCTGCCTCTGATGTCGTACAGTCAAAATGAGTGCTGTGAAAATGAGAATGACAGCTAGTTCAACACGAAGGAAGTGTTGGGAGCTGATAGTAGTATCATCAAAATAAAATGGAAGCAGATGATAGAAACGGAAAGCAGTTGAGGTGAATCAAATTCCTGGCGAATATTTGAGGATTTACAGTAAGCTCAATACAGGAAAGGTCACCAGTCGGGCAGAGTACAGCTAACACTTTCGGAGTACTTCAACAGGTTTAAAAGGAAGACAAATGATGGCTTTCCATCCCTAGACAGAGCTTTCACATTTGGATGCCAACAGCTGGCAGTGAAAATATTTCCTTTTGACACCATCATCTTCACCGCAGGCCTTATTTCCCACGTTGCCTCAGCTTTTTTCCAAATGCCGAGCAACCGAGTGTAGAGGATATTTAGCAGCAGCATTTCAAGTTATAATCCTACAAACTTTCAATTTCACCATAGTTGAGATGAGCAAGAAAGAGGTGGTGAGAATGAAAAAAAAGACAGATAGTGACAAGCACTCTGGAGAAGTAGAAGAAGATGAAGCAGCAGAAGAAGAAGCCAATTACCCATGTGGCCAAGCAGACCGCGGGGAAGCAGTGTGTTGGGGCTGCCTGTTCTGAGTCCGATAACCCTCCCGTGTCATCCCTCTGTGTCAGCCAGAGTTTTATCTGCCACTTGGGGGGGAAAGACAGCCACCGCATAGGCAACAACAACAACATCCCGCAGCCAAAGAGAGCCGCGAGCCACAGACGGAGACGAGAATTAAGAGAGTCAGGAAACCACAGGGGCAACTGATACGTAACACACGAGCTGAAAAAGAAATGGAGTAGTGGGAAATACTAACACACACGGAGGGATTCATCACACACACAGCAGCACCCTATCAGGAGGGAGGGGGACAAATGTGACAGCCATTAAAAAGTAGGAATGGAATATGTTAGTTTGGTTATGTATCTGCCAATGCTGCTCTTCATTTTCTACTGTTGATGTAATCCATTTCTGGCCTGTGCTGCTTGTATTGCTGATGGAAGATTCTTGGTCTGAATGAGATAGCATCTGAAGTTCAAGGTAACGGCAGCCTGAATCAGAAATGATCAGCATTTAACTCACAATCACACCAAATTAAAAACCTGCAGCCTTACATTCAAAGTGAAATAACACTATATATCATGTCTCCTCCTGGTGGTATTTTTGGACAAAGTGTACAAACTAATTACAGTTTCCTCTCTGTTTGCTGCTTCAGTCAAAAAGGCAAGAAAGGAGAGGGAAGAGAATGTCTTAGCTCAACAATATAACAGCCACATAGCAATTAAACCCCTGATGTGTTGAGTATTGGGTACCTCAATAAATCATTCCCACATTTTGGTAACTGTAGATGTAGGGGGGGTGCAAAAAACACTGGACTACCCTTACTCAACTTTTGCTGCGGCATAGTGTGACATCATTTCGAGAAGCACTAAATTGGCCAATGAAATACACTCAAGAATGCACTCAAGGAAGAGCATCTAGTGCACCTTGTAGCATTGTGCTAATCTACTGCGAGTGTCAAGATCAGGTGATCAATGATATTCACGGAGCTATCCTTGGCATGGTTTATTTCAAAATGTATATATACTAAATGTATAAATACAGTGTCTTTGTCTAGAAAATTGCAATGGCTAGTAGCTTCCTTCTTGCATCGATTGCTAAAACAGGGTTTCTGCAGGGTTCGCCAACTTTAATTTAAGACCATTTTTAAAATCACAGAAAGAAATTGATCACTTGTTTCACGGTCATGCCGGAATAAGTACGATGGAAAACCAGTAGGGATGATATGGCCTTGAATTATTTATTATTATGTTATGTTTTAGTATTTCCCAGCAGTATAAAGCAATAACTGCTAATTTAATTAACATAACCTAGTCCTGGATAAGTGGCAGAAAATGGATGGATGGATGGATGGACCAATAAAAAATGATTCATTCATTTAAGTTCATTTGAGTTTTTGCTAAAATTGACATGCTGTAGATTATGGTATGATGTAGTGTCAGCGTTCGAAGTGGGTCTGACTGAACCTCCACAAAAAAAGGATTGAACAGCCTCCGGCAGCACAATCCACTGTCTCCCAACAGTCTGCCATCACATACCAAAAACAACTGATACTGTCTACAGCAGGAGAGAAAAAATAATCAAGTACTTGGTAAATGAAATGTAAGACTTTTTAATAGCCTTTAAGGCTGTTTTGAGGAAACGCAGCTCCTTGCATTATTCTACCGGAGAGCTATTGATAGTTTGAACAAAGAATTATGTTTCATGTGTCTGCCATGGCTGAAAGCCACTGCATTCACCTCGGCAACATGAACCAGGGCTTTCTCTGGAGCAGCCCACTGGGGGCCCAAGACCAAAAGGACTGAAGAGACGCTTTGAATGGAAAAGGGATATCAAGTGTTTGAGAAGAGGGTAGGAAAAACCACTCACACTTACCAGGGCAGGGGAAGTGGCAATGCCTCCCACAGGGTAATAGAAAGTGTCCATGTGCAACATATTCTCACTCCCAACTCGTCACATAAAGCTTGGTCAAAACCCCTTGGCGTCACTTAGTAACACTCTGAGTATCCCTTTGGCATACGTTTTTAACGTCCAGGGTAGTGAATTGAAACTAAATTACTTGGTTAGCGTAGGAAAAGCTTGGGGTTTGTTTTGTTATGCAACTTACTGTGTATTTATATCCACATTACTGATGATTATTTATTTCAAAATCTCATTTGTAAAAGCATCAAAATAATGTGATATTAGATTTTCTCCATATGGGCCAGCTCTAGTTGGGAGTAAGAACGAGTCACCATGTGAGTCAGGGATAAGCAAAGTTGTAAAGGAGTATGTCTGAGTATCGACATTAACATCACACACACTCCCTACTGTTGGACGTTGGTGGTAATTATGTGCAATGTCACAAAAATCATGCGAGCAGCGCTACAACATGGCTTTACATGGCATTAAATGCCTTAAATGCCTTAGTGCTTTAATGCAATGAGCAATGATTGTTAAAGTTATTTGTTTTGTCTAATTACATTTAATTTACAAGCACACAGTCTGATATGAACAGTAGGCGACTGAGCATGAGGCGCCACCATTTTGTAAGAAAAATCTGGCAAGCTTGAGATCAAATTCAAATATCATTTTCTGTCTAATTGTAGTTGGAACTAAAATACAGCATAACAAACATAGTGTCAAGTAGCACGTCTGTGACAGCTGATGTAGGCCAGAAATACAACCACTAACGCATCAAGGGGTTGTCTCATCATCAAATTACTTGCAGCAGCCTTCAGTCATGTTCGGGTTCATAGGGTTCACAGAGTAATAGTTGATTTCCATCAGTGAGTGAATTCTTTCTGATCTTAACATAAAAAGTAACTCTTAGTTTTGGTAGTTTTAAAACACTTGTGTTGGCTCTTCCAGCACCAGGGGTCAGAGATCCTGTGGTCTCGGCAGGTGCTAGTTAAAGGAGTTAAGAACTTGAAGTTCTTTGAAGGATTCAGACTTTGTTCTGGGGTTGAGTCATACCAAGGATTTCCTGTGTATTCTCCTTTTGCTCGCTACAGAGCTCCAGAGGTTTTGATCTGGCTGGAAAATATCATTTATTGTGCATTATTTAAACGGTCATTAGTCTCACAAGCCTCATCCTTCCTGGGCACGGCTCTAGGCTTTCATTTTTACATCAGTTATCAGCCTATTATATGCAAATGAATCATCCTAAGTCTGAAAACCTATAATATATAATATATCAATTACACCGACAGTGAGACAGCAAGGGAACATTTTCTAAAGATAGCCAGTCAGCACCTGAGGGAAGGGAGAAGAGGAGGGAAGGGGGAGAGGATGAAGAAGGGAAAAAAACAGAGGATAAGAGAAAGATATATTAGAAACAGAAAAAAGAAGGAGGACGTAGAAGAAAAAAAGAGTTGGAATGAAAGGGAGACACAGGGGGTCAGCCTAAGAGTGGACAGGTACAGGTTCTGATATGTCCCTAGTCTATATACACAACGTTCCACTTCCGGGATTGCTCCGGTGTTGCCTACGGAAGCCGAGAACAGCCATGGATTTCTTTCTTTTATCTTATCTCGTGATAACGACTTATTAATTCGTTATCTCGATATAACAAAGTTTGTTTTCCCGAGATTTTTTTTTGTTTTCTCGAGTGTTTTTTTTTTGTTTTCTCGAGATGTTTCTTTTATAGATTTTTTTTTTTGTTGTTGCCTAAGACACCCTTCCATTTAAACCGAAGAATGGGGCTCCATAAGCGGATAGAAATCTGCCGTTTCTCCCTCCTCGTCTCCGGTCAAATACTCGGGAAAAATCCCACCACGACACCCTTCCATTTAACCCGAGGAAGGAGCTCCATGAGCGGATAGAGGTCTTCCGTTTCTTCCTCCTCGTCTCCGGTCAAATACTCAGGATAAATCCCACTAAAACAACCTTCAATTTAACCCGGAGAAGAGGAGGGAGAAACGGCAGACCTCTATCCGCGTATGGAGCCCCATTCCCCGGTTTAAATGGAAGGGTGTCTTAGGCAAAAAAACAAAAAAAACTCAAGACAACAAAAAAACTCGAGAAAACAAACTTTGTATATCGAGATAACGAATTAATAAGTCGTTATCACGAGATAACAGTGCACAAAAAAAGAAAGAAATCCATGGCCGTTCTCGACTTCCGTAGTTGCCAGAAATTCCGCTGGATCACGCTCTTTTCGCCCGGATGTCCGTCCCCTTCCTCTGTCTCTGTGTTGGCGTTCTAACCTCCGGCTGATTTGTGAGGACTCTGGTTAACTGCTCCTCAGATCTCTGCAGGGTAAATCCAGACAGCTAGCTAGACTATCTGTCCAATCGGAGGTTTCTGTTGCATGACTAAAACTACTTGAACGTACACATGTTCCACCAGAACAAGTTCCTTCCAGAGGCTATTTTGCAGCGGCACAGGGGCTCTGTCCAATGCTTAGCACCGCCCAAGACGATTGTGATTGGTTCAAAGAAATGCCAATAAACCAGAGCACATTTTTCTCCCATCCCAGAATGCTTTGTGAACTAGCCAGACTCTCCTCCGCGGAGCTGAGGAGGAAGGTCTGGCAAAGCAAGACTAAAATGTCCCCAAACATAATAACCATGTGTTGCTCTAGCAGCACCATTCACAGATTTATCAGTACAAATTAAAAAAAATGAAAAAATGAATGCATATTCCATCATTATTAGGGGCCCCTAATAATGATGGAATATGAATTCATTTTAACTTAAATTAAGATTTATATTAAAAATAATTAATTTACTATGGTCAAAGTGAGATGCAAATGATAGTGAAGTACTGAATGTGCATGATTACCTCATCCCATGTATGTGACCCCACTACCCACCAATTTATTGATAAAATGAAATGGTTAATAACAAAATGTCAAATATATGAGCTCAAAATATGCTAATTCTTACTCAGTGTTTACCTAATCCCATTTATTACAAACCTAAATATAAGAGCTCAGATACTAAGAAACCGTATCATGTTTCTACAGCCTTTGTAAGTAGTATATCTGAAATTATTTTATTAATTCAGATATATTTCAGTATATTCAGAGATATGTAGTCAGGACATGAAAATGCATGTAAGTAAGTGGCTTAACCTGAGTAAAACCTTAATCAGAATATGAGCCATTAGCCCATAACTGTGCTGTAAATTAACATAAGCAAAACTGTTGATCCATTTGCCCTTATATAGGAGTACTTTACTCCAGAGCAGTGTTACCACAAACACACCTGGAGGGATGCAGAATGTGATGTCTGTGGAGTACTACTAAGCCCTGCTCCTAGATTCCTGCTCAAGTCACGTATATTCAAATCAACAAGGAAAAACAGATATTTGTTTTTTATATTCACATGCTCGTCTATTTTAAAATGTTCTACTGTTTGAAATGTTTTTCATGTGTGGCTTTCTCGGCTGCTTACATTTGTTAAACAGTGACAGGAACTGCAAGTAGTCAGCGGTAGCTTTGTGTCAGTCGGTGTATACTGATGAGCGAGGAGAGAGATAAAGTATTCAGAGAAAGAAGTAAACAGCCTTATAATAATCAGTGGTGGTAATAGAGAGGCCCTTTTGGAGCTGTGGGACCTGTTTGTAGGAAGAGTCACTGGCGGTGCAACGTGCTGTTAATACCAGGTATTAACAGTTCAAGCAGAAATTGAAGGGCATAGGCAACGCTAATAAATAATGCAAATCCACTCTAAATGCCTTTCATAAACTGGAGAGAGCTTAGAGAGGGCGCTGCGATTGACCCTCTTGTTAGCATAGGACTGAAGAGACACAAAAATGAGGTTTTTGAGTACACAAAGGTAGCATTAGCATACACACTGGCACCCAATTTGGACTTTGGAATGTTTGTGAACTGCTAGTTATTAATGCCGGCTAAACCTAATTGACTAGTTCAAAGATTTTTTTTTTAATTTTTTTTTATTGCAAACTGAACTGTGATAGCATACATATCACATTAGGGGTGGGACAAAATATTGATACGGCAATATATGTTGTCCTCTATGTGCGATAATCAATACGCTGGTGCCAAATATCGATATTTTAACTAAAAGAATAAGGCGCTCTAAATAGATTTCCCTGCTCCCAGCATCGCTACTTCATGGCTCCTCGAGATGGCGCTCAACACATGAACAAGGGAAACCCATGAATGAGGAAAACTTGAACATAAGGTTACTAGTCGAAGAGCAAGAGGTTTTCCACAAGATGGCGGACAGCAGTTTGAGGAAAATAACAGATGCCCCAGACACGTTTAAGTCTAAAGTACCCATAGTTGCTCTATAGTTGTGTAATTTTAGTTTACAGTCTGAAAAACTTGTGCTGCAGAATTGTGCTTGGACTTGCAGTGCAGTGAATAAAGAAACAAAACCTACACTTAACCTTTTCACAGCCATTTTGTATTCATAGTTAGAGCGATATTGTAATGTATCATTATAGGATTGTCTAGCAATATATATTTTTTATCGCAGAATTGCTGTATCGTGATATTATCAGTATCGGGAGCCATGTATCGTGAGTTACCTGCTACCATGCTTTTGTGTGTAATGTACTATACTGTAGCTTGCTAACCACAGATTTGAAAGTCTGTTGTGTCTATTATCGAGGACATGTAACTGAGTCGCCGAGGAAATTAAAGCGACAACGTGACAGGCAAAGCAACGCGACCAAAGTTAATATTGGTGTGGCTTTTCCAAGATGGAAAGAGCTGATGAGGGGGGCTAGACAGTAATATTCAGTTGGTTGTCATATACAATTTCACCGCTAGATGGGAGAAATTCTTACACATTGTACAACCCCAAATCATAAAAAGTTGGGACAGTATGGAAAACACAAATAAAAAAAGAAGGTAGTCATTTCTAAATGTACTTTGACTTGTATTTCATTGCAGACAATGTGAACACAAAATATTTCATGTTTTGTCTGGTCAACTTAATTTCATTTGTAAATATACATCCTTTCCTGTCATTCAGACCTGCAACACATTCCAAAAAAGGTTGAGACAGGAGCAATTTAGGGCTAGTAATCAGGTAAATTGGTTAAATAATGATGTGATTTGAAACAAGTGATGTCAACAGGTGATTGTAATTATGATTAGATACAAAAGCAGCATCCAAGAAAGGTCTAGTCCTTTAGGAGCAAAGATGGGCCAAGGATCGCCAGTTTGCCAACAAATACATGAGAAAATTATTGAAATGTTTAAAAACAATGTTCCTCAAATAAAGATAGGAAGACATTTGCTTATTTCACCTTCAACAGTGCATAACATAATTAAAAGATTCAAGGAATGAGGAGGAATTTCAGTGCGTAAAGGACAAGGGCGCAAGCCTAAGCTGAACAACCGTGATCTCCGATCCCTCAGGCGGCAATGCATCAAGAATCGTCATTCATCTATAAGCGATATCACCACATGGGCTCAGGACTACTATGGCAAACCTTTGTCAAGTACCACAATACGTAGTTACATCCACAAATGCCAGTTAAAACTGTACTGTGCCAAAAGGAAGCCCTATGTTAACAGTGTCCAGAAGCGCCGTCGACTTCTCTGGGCTCGGAGGCATCTGGGATGGACCATCACACAGTGGAAACGTGTACTGTGGTCAGATAAATTAGTATTTCAGGTATTTTTTGGGAGAAATGGACGCTGTGTGCTCCGGACCAAAGAAGAAAAGGATCATCCAGACTGTTACCAGCAACAAGTCCAAAAGCCAGGATCTGTCATGGTATGGGGTCGTGTCAGTGCCCTTGGCAAAGGTAACTTGCACTTCTGTGATGGCACCATTAATGCTGAAAAGTACATAGAGATTTTGGAGCACAATATGCTGCCTTCAAGAAGACATCTTTTCCAGGGACGTCCATGCATATTTCAACAAGATAATGCAAAACCACATTCTGCACACATTACAAAGTCCTGGCTGCGGAGGAAGAGGATACAGGTACTTGACTGGCCTGCCTGCAGTCCCGACCTGTCGCCAATAGAGAATGTGTGGCGCATTTTGAAGCGCAAAATGCGACAACGAAGACCCCGTACTGTTGCCCACCGTAAGACTTGTTTGCAGAAATAATGGGACAAAATTACACCTGAAACACTTCATCACTTGGTGTCTTCAGTCCCTAAACGTCTTTTAAGTGTTGTGAAAAGGAATGGCAACATTACAAAGTGGTAAATGCTTTACTGTTCCAACTTTTTTTGAAATGTGTTGCAAGAACCAAAATAGGATTTTTTTTTTTTTTTTAAAGAAAACAATACAAATCACGAGGAACACATTAAATGATGTGCTGTTGTATTGTCTGCAATGAAATACAAGTCAAAGTACATTTAGAAATCACTACTTTCTTTTTTTATTTGTGTTTTCCATACTGTCCCAACTTTTTCTGATTTGGGGTTGTAGCTTTAAGAATAAACTGAGGGAAGTAGCAAATTTCTTGAGCCACCATGCTGTGTTTGGGCTGTGTAACATGCACTTTAACTGCTGAGGCATGGAACGGACATTTTTGTTGTTCCCTGCTAACGCACTCTGGTTCAACCAGAAAGACACAAAATTATGAAAGAAAATCACGAAATGTTAATTTAGCCAGCCGGCTAGTTCAATTGAATTCAATTTAGAGTGAAATCATTACAGACATTATCTCAGGACACTTTACAGTATAGTTAGCTAACAAAAAATATTAGAAAAATAGCTGTAGGGATGGGCGATTTGCACCATCCTCTGAATATATATGCAATTACATATGTATATGCAATTTCTTATGACAATGTTTAGACATATCTTGACATAATACAGTTTCTGGAAAATTACTTGATTGATAAAGGATAAAGTAGCTAAACATGAACATGTCTGTTATAGGCTGTCTGTTATTGACCCTATCGCCTCAAATCAAGGTACTAAAATGTATAATCAACGTATGGCAAAATCTTACTGTATGTATCATATCACCAAGCTCTAAGGTGATTAGAAGGTGTTCCCCTAATGCTCATTTGGACTTGGTTTTACTTTAGTTTAGGGACATTTGTATAGAAGTATGTTGTTTGTATGATGTTCAATGTGTCTATATTTGTATTGTCTTCCTTTGTTTTTCTAACATTATATAACTTTGTACAGCACTTTGTTCAGCCTAGGTTGGTTTTAAATGTGCTCTATAAATAAATTGACTTGACTTGGTGATATTGCTGAATGTAGTTACACACACCAACACATCAACAAGCTCTTATTAGCAATTAGCTGCACAACGACTTTCATCTTTGATAACCTTTTGGAAAATCTGAAAACCATGCTTCAGTAAAAAGGGTGTAAACATGACACCGGGGTCCATATTAACAGAGTGAGTCAGATGGGTGAGAGCTGCTATCCTTCTGCTATTGCAGTGAGCCCTGTCACTGAAAAGATATTGCTGCCTCTCGCTCTAATGACGTGACCAGCTTCACACCGTCCTCTATTTACAGGCCTGTCAAAATCTTGTTAATTATAGTTGCTCACGTTATTGTCATACCTGCTGCTGAGATAGCGTGATCCCCTGTAGATGTAAGGACAACAGGGGCACCTTTATCTATAATGCAAAACCATGCCTGTGATTGAACATGACATGGACAAAAAAAAAACATTCAGTTAGGAGTTTTCAAAGTCGAGACAGAACTTTGAAAAGCGTACAGTATGAATGTGGTGTACCTATTAGAACATTCTGACAAACCTCAATGTATATTTAGAAAAGGTAGCACCATAAAGAAAAAATATTCAACTGTTGTCCTCGATTGAAGAAATTCTTAGTCGACTAACACTCTTTCAATTTAATCGACTAATAGGCTCTATGCACGCATCACTTCCGCATTGGCGAAAGGATGCTAGGGCATTTCCGGTAGAAAATATTAGACAGTGACAGTAGACCGTTATGATGGCAGAGAAATCATAAAAAAGCTCAAATATGAGCCGTTTTACGAAAATTGATGGCTAATTACAAATTTGGTAAGACGTGTCGGACTTCAGAAGGTCCACACAGTCTGACGAGACAGCGGCAGCCCGCTGCGCTCCATACTCTGACTACCGGGGCTTGGAGCTCCGTGGAGCTGGCCGGCTGCCGGCATAACTATAGTATATTTACACTTTGGATGTTGTCACGTCACTTATTACAGCTACCCTAAGGTCTAACAAAGCTAACTCTGTCTGATTTCAATTTAAGGCATTTTGTGAATTTGATGGCTTTCGTAGTGTCCCGTTAGCTAGCTAGCTAGCTAGCTGGTCCCATGCGATCATATGGGTAGCTAGCTAAACATCGCAGCTACACTTTCTGCATAATTATTATATATTTACACTTTGAATTTCATCACGCAAATTATATTACAGCTACCCTAAGGTCTTACAATACTAACACTTATGTCAGATTTTAATTTAATGCATTTTTGTTAGCTAGCTGCTCCCATGCGATCATATGGGTAGCTAAACATCTCAGCTACGTAGCTACACTTTTGGCATAATTATTATATATTTACACTTTGAATTTCGTCACGCCACTTATATTCCAGCTACCCAAAGGTCTGACAAGGCTAACACTTGTATCCGACTTCAATGTAAGGCATTTTTGTAATTTTGATGGCTTTTGTAATGTCCCGTTAGCTAGCTAGCTGCTCCCATGCAATCATATGGGTAGCTAGCTAGCTAGCTAAACATTGCAGCTACATAGCTACACTTTTGGCATAATTATTATACATTTACACTTTGAATTTCGTCACACGACTTATATTACAGCTACCCTAAGGTCTTACAAAGCTAACACTTATGTCCGATTTTAATTTCGTGCATTTTTGTGAATGTCAGAGCTCTCGTTCGGGGAGGCTAGCTAGCTAGCTCTCATTGAATTAGGTAGTCCATTAACCCAGGGACGTTTACTTTGCGCGTGACGGAGATCCATCTAGCTCACAAGCAGGGCGATGAGGCAGCGTTTATGTAATTCACTGTCTTTGGGGAAAGTAAAAAAACTAACAGAAGAATTGCATCTTGCAGACACTGTAGCTACATTGCGGCACATGTGATGGCTGGAAGAGCTGTCATCCCGTTTTTGAAAGGACACTTTTGTACGTTTACACGTCATCGCGTTAATAGTCAAGCCGAAGTATTACAAGTAAAACATTAACATAAACATTAACATTAACAACAACAAAAAAAGACTAAAATTAACAGTTTTGGATGTTTTTTAACGACAAGCATTCAATGCTGGCATACAGTATCACAGCATTCTACGATAACCGGAAGTTTACGCCCATCCTGAGATTTAACCGGAAATACGTCATGCTCGTCTGTGCATATTGCCTATTGATTAGTTGATTTAATCGACAGATCTGTAAATCTGAGTTTCTCTGCAAAGAGTTATGCAAAAGCACCACTTTAATTATTGTGTTTACCAGAGATGTGCTCGTACATTTCTTGGAAATAAGTCATTCAGCATGAAAAAAGCATAAAACATGACTAATCCACTAAAGCTATCTTAGTTGACTAAGACCAAAACGACAGATTAGTCGACTAATCGACTAAGAGGGGGCAGCCCTACTTATGATTCCCTTTCCAAAACCCACAAATGATGACTCTGTTCACCCAAATTGGAATCTATTTCAAGAATGTAGTTGTATCATGGCATGCGCCATTGTAAAATCTTGCCATTGAATCAACTGATTATAGTGGTAAGCAGCACTTACTACTCCAAAGACAATAGTGAATCAATTGGAGTCTTCCTAATCACACATCTGTCTAGCTTCCTAATGAGCCAATCTACATCTGTCAAAATCCTTTCTGTAGCATCATAGCCGTGAGGTGGATTCACGAGGATAATAAGGTGCGTTTACTCCTTGATTACATTTGATGTGCACAATGCGTGGCTTTCAGGGTCGAGCCTATGGAACAGACCACAGGACTTTTAGGTGGCTTTGTTAATAACAGTTTTCTTCTACAGAAAAGTGCAATTTAACGGTTTTCCCTGAGCCTTTATCATCCAACATTCCACAGGAGGATAAGAAAGCAACAGGTAGGTAAAAGTTCCACATGGAAAATTCCGGCTACTTTGTTATAAAGAAAAAAAAGCTTTATCACTTGCCTTCAGCCAATCACTCCTGAATCTCTCCACAACACATGGCCTTTTCTCCTTCAGCATATACTTTTTCATCCTGTTTTCATTTCTCCAGTCTGTCTGTAATCTGCTCGTGGTATTTAGTGGGCTCAGTCAGTCGTGACCAAGATACACATCCACATGGTTTGTCTTCCCCTAAACTTTCCCCTGAGTCTGATAAAAGAAAGTGAATTTAGAACCTCAGAGGGACCAACGACTGCAATCACAAGTGTCACTATTTCAAGAAGAAAAAAGGGTCCAGATTCTCAGTACTATACTTATTTTCCACTAGAAGAAATGTCCATTCTGCTGTGGTCTGTGACACCAATTAATGGCAGCCAAAATATGATCTAATTATAGTTCTAAACACAATGAAATTTTCTTTTAAAGAAGCAGCAACAGATTGTATTGAATCAATAAAAAAAAGGGTCAAAGGGTACACAGATCGCCCAGGCAAAGGTCTATGGTTGACCCTTAAATGGGATCAAGTGCAACAATTAACTTACTGATTTACTTACACAGACAATTTAAGTTATATGTATTTACATGATAAATACATTTATTTTCATCATTAAAATCCTATTAAACTTGTCATCTGATATGATGTGCAGGACACATATGCCATAGCTAAGTCAAAATGTCTCACCCAAAAATTCAGGGGCTCAAAAAAGAAAAGCCAGGGTGAAGATACTGGTATCATATGAAACAAGGCGACCTAAGGCATCCATTGGCACCAACCATGTCATGCTATCTTTTCGGAAAAGGGATAAATAATGCTTCAAAATTAGACTACATTTTGGCAAAGGAAAAGGTGCCATTAAGATGTGTTTTGAAAACGGTGTATTTGAATATTTCTGCATAATGTATGCAAAACAGAGCATGGCCTGGTCTAGAACCGTGGATTTAGAAATGATTTTTAGAGACTCCATATCTGTCACTACAAGGCTAATGGCCAAGAGATTGTTTGAAATTGCCCGTGTTGGTTTTAGAGCTAAGGGGGTTGCTGGATAGGAGTGGGTGTGCATAAGGGGGCCGATTTGGAAAGGTTTGTGCCATGGTCCATAATTTCCCAATGGATGGCCTGCTCACAGATGCTGATGTCCATTACTATAAGACGATGTATACCTACACATCTGATTGGTACCAGTACTTATGAATAGGCCCTTCAGCGGTACATAGACCTAACTGTACCTGCACAACAACAGACTCTCCAATGCTGACAAATTCAAATAAGTCATGCGATCAAGAGAAACTGCTCTCTGTTAATGTGCCATTTAAATGCAAAGAGTCATTCTGCCTCCTCTAGTTAGTTTTCCTACTCTGGGCCCTAGATCATCAAAGCCAGCAGTGTTCAGACTTTTTTTATTTATTTATTTTTAACCCGGCAGAGCGGGGACAGACGAGAGGGCAGCCGGTGGAGGCAAGAAACCATAAACGGTTTGAAGTTCTGTGCAGCAAATGAGCTTCATGTTCAAACCCCAAGAGGGAAGTTTGAAGGGAGAAGAGCCTCAGAAGTCTGCTTAGCTTTACTGAACTTTGCCGAGCCCTGTGCATGCTGGACCGGCGCTGCAATAGCATTCGTAGCTCAAAGGTGATTTATGCTGAACCAAAAGCTGACATTAATGATGTTTTTTTTTTCTTTCTGTGAGCCACATGATATTTGCATTCTGTCTATGTTTGAAATAGCAAGGTTGGGTGTTTGAAGAAATCTAAGAGCAGACATCCTCTCTTTGAATGGATGATGGGGCTGCTGCTGCGCTTTTTAAATGTGAATAGGTGTATTCTCCTCACCACTAGAATATGTTTACACCTATATTTTGAAGTAGCTCCATGTGGAAAATACATAAACATCAGCTCTTTCATGTTTATAACTATTGAGCTACCTGCAAACAATATCACACTCACATAGTCAATTAATGTGCTGCCATTTAAAGGATTCTTTCTGATGATCTTTTCCAGATTATAGACCAGCTATTGGCTGTCTACTTGATTAAACTGTGGTAAAATTAACTGACGACCATTTTATTAAGGTATATTTTTTTTATGCAGGACAACATTTGAAAATTTTAATTAGACCAACCTTTCTAGAAGTTGCCATTTCTCAACGGGACACCGTGGCATCGACCTAAACAAGTTTTTGAGATGTCCTCCGTGGGCTCAATTTTATTCAACTCCAATAAAATCTCCTTTAAGAGCCCCTGAATCTGTTTTGTCTGATCCAGCACAGCAGAAGCCTGTTCAATTTTACTATTAAAAGAACAGCCTGTCCATCATGCACAGCAATCATGTCTGCTTTCGCACATAGCCCCAGACACTGAGCCTTGGCATCTCACATCCTGCATTACAATGCTGACAAACAGGCTGAGAGATTCTGAAGAAACACTGGCGAGGAAAAAAGAAAAAAAAACTGCAAAGCTGAAGGGCGTAACATGTTCCTTTTTAGCTGCAATGTTTCATGTCATTGGTATTCTACTGGCTTGTGGGCGCAAATCAATACTATTGAGCTGCTGGTGCCCAATAAACTAAGTTGTTGTCTCAATTGCAGTCTCTTTAGCGTCTGAAAGAATTTAAAGCCCTTGGAAAGATTCAAGGCAAAACGTGTATATTTGCAGTGTTGCTTCAGAGGTCCTCTTGGAAAACTCTGACCGTGCATATTGTCCCTGAGCTGCTGAATCAATCAGAAGGTTAGATAGACAGGTCACCCTTCATTGCAGAGTGGGAAAACACAATAGATAAAGCCGACTTTACACTGGGCATGAACATGTAAAGCTATATTTCTTTTCTAACGTGTTCACTTACAACTAAATTAATGACACTTGCCTGCATCACATATTGATGCAGTGGTAAATAAAGGCAAACACATATGAAAGCTAAACAAGCAGGTTATGTGTAACCACTTGCCTCACTAGAATCCATATTAAAGTGGACATATTATGCTTTTCCGTATTTTCTGTCATATCTACGATGTTATGTTGGATTTTCATGTTAAACGTGGCCAGAAAACTCACTTAATGAGGTAAACGTATCTAAGACAAATCCCCGTGAGCTAAAACGTTCAGATTTCCAACTATTCTGAACACTCCGTTTTCAACAGTTTTTTCTACCCTCGGTTAAGTGTTACGCAACTCTAAGCCGGCCTTCTATGATTGGTCATCTGCTCCAAGTAGGCAGGACTGGAGTGTTTTTTTAAGCCACTGCAGTGTTAACATTGTTGCATCAGCAGTAAAATGTCATATTGGCTGCCATGTTGTTAGATTCTTCGCAATTCCGAGCCACATCACTCCAGAAATATTTTCTGTTTATTTGCCTTTATTTGTTTATTTGTTATTTGTTTGTTTGCCTTTATCTGCAATTTCTGACTGTAAAAAGTGCTGCTATATTCTATTAGTGTCCACTGCTAACTATAGCAGCTACATGGCTAACAGCAGTAAAAGTTGCCATCTTGGCTGCCAATGTTGTTAAATTCTTCCCAATTCCGGGTCACATTACTGCTGAAACATGTCCAATAGTGTTTAGTTCAGATTTCTGACGGTAGAAAGTGCTGCTTCATTACACAATCTAATGTTAGCATATTGCTAACTATTAAGTAGCCGCATGCTAACACAACATAATCTTGGCGGCCAATCCTGGTCTGGTCACTTTACCCCTGGGACATGTCCGGTTGTGTAATATTTGGTTTAGAAGCCTTTATTGGTAATTTTGCATGGTACAAAGTCCTGCTATATACTCCATTGTTGTAGCTCCAGCTGATACTACAGCAGCTAATGAAACAAAACTGGCGGAGATTCCAGGAAAGACTCTGGCCAATCAGAGCAGACTGCGCTTTTTACGGGAGGAGGGATTAAAGAGACAGGCGCTCCTACAGAGCGTCTCATACAGAGTCTGAATACAGGTAAAGCAGCCATGGACAGTATGAGAAAAATTAAGTGTTTTTTTAAAGCATGTAAACATGTTCTAGTACAAACACAACAAGTTTCATCCTGAAAATTCTATATAACAGTGGCCCTTTAACGGAGTACAGATTAATCTATGATCTAATCCCATACTTAATATTGTAAAGTAAGGCTGTAAATTATGTTTTTGGGGATTTTTCTCATCTTTGAGTGTGTTATATAAGATTTTGTGTATGGAATAGATGTATAAAGTACCAAAAAAACCACATTTCACTCCAAATGGAGCTTTCTCTTCCATAGACAGCCCTTTTATTCAACTACCTGAAACGCCTCGCCCACATTCCTCTTTGAAATTCCTCCATTAGTGATGTCACTGATTGAGTCCTGTATTGAAAATGTTATATAGGTAAAAGTATAGCTTAATGCAGAAACATAGCACCTGTGAGTGACATACTATTATATATTGTATTATTATCATTATTACTGATGCATTAATGTGTAAGTAGCATTTTACTTGTTGGGTTTTTTGTAAATTATAGTGTGGTCTAGACCTACTCTATCTGTAAAGTGTCTTGAGATAACTCCTGTTATGATTTGATACTATAAATAAAATTGAATTGAATTGAATTGAATTGAATTTTAATGTTGGTCGAGTTGGAGCCAATTTTAACTGTTTAACATGTTATTGGGTAATATAATATAAGTTTTTTTAAGATCATCATTTTGTATGTCAAATTCTTTATTTCTATGTATGTATGTATGTATGCATGTATATAAATATATATATATATATATATATATATATATATATATATATATATATATATATATATATATATATATTGTGTATATTTAACCCAACAACTAACAATTGAAATAATAATAAAAAAATATTGTCTGACCAATAGTCACTTATATAATTACAATTTGGCACATCTAAACAAACAGAAACAAAGCTATTTCTAACCAATCATATGGCAACCCTTTAAGAACATTTAATTTATGGCTATAGCTACTTTCCAAATAAAGAATTTGACATACAAAATGATGATCTTAAAAAAAACGTATATTATATTACCCAATAACATGTTAAACAGTTAAAATTGGCTCCAACTCGAACAAACATTAAAATGCTACTTACACATTAATGCATCAGTAATAATGATAATAATACAATATATAATACACACACACACACACACACACACACACACACACACACACACACACACACACACACACACATATAGGGTTTATACAGTTAGAAAATAAATGTTTTATGATAATAAAGAGGTGTGGTTTACTTCATAGGCTGTGTATCTGTTATTACATTATCTGGGTCACGTGACAGTGACATAACCAAAATGTATCCTGGGATTCATTCAAAACTTTAATTTGTTTAAAAAAGTAATACATTAATTCATTTTTTTTTTAAATTTGAGTGAAATAAACAATTGTTAATTATTTCGGCGACAATTAATTGTATAACAAAATTTGCAATTGTTACAGCTCTACTGACTAGTCCTTAATACAGCCTATGGTTTATGTATGACCCCAATAAATGGGCTCGCAACAGGTTCCTTTGATGATGAGATCTCACACAGCCATATATCACATCTTCATCTCTTATCCAGCAGCATTAGAGAGGAACTGCCAAGTCATCGGAGCATGTGCTCATCCTGTCTGAAAATGACCTTCTCTAATGGATGAAAAGAAGATGTAAAGCAGCCTTTGTAGCGCTGCCGGCCCCTCAGGAACACCAGGAAGTGTAATCAGCAATGACCCATGCTAGATTCCACCAATCCCGGGGAGTTCCTTAACATACCCAGCCTGCCTCGGGGGAACTGCGCCTGGAACAGCGGAACAAGTACTTGATGACTGCAAATAGATTATAAAATCCCGGACGTCTGCCGGCTCCTTCAAAGAATTGCCAGTTTACTCGAGCGGGCTGTCTATAACCAGCACCTTCCACACTTGGATGTTTTCCTCTCAGATGTAGGCTTCCCAAGTCTGTGTTTCCCAAGAAACACAGACTGCTTTAAATAAACATATATGTCAAATGCCAGCGCAGATTGGAAAGCAGGCCACCTGTGTAGATGCATGGCACACTTAAATAGAAAAGCAGCAAGGGGCTGAATGTGGGAAAACAAGCTGTCAGTAGGTTGATGATTGGAACGCGGTCCAAGGTAATAAGATTGTTTGGCATAAATCACTGAGAAAACCTGGTGAGCACGCGGACGTAGGCTGTCAGTCCATTTCAACATCCATTAACATCCAACCAGAGTGGAAAAAAAGCATGTTCACACTTTCTTCAAGACACATAAGTCACAGACTGCTGTGATTACTGATGAGAATAGCCAGATATCACAGCGCCCAGCATCACCAATGTGATTCGTTATCCGTCAGCTTTTTCTTTATCTTCACCTTATTTTACCTTTTGTTATCTAAATTCACTACAGTCACTAAAGGCTGTTGAAATGGGAGGGAAAGGCGTATTTGTAGTTTCTTTTCGGGAGGCGGTACAAGCATAAGCCGCTTTCCGACCAAGTAGTTACAGGAACGTAGTTATAGGAAAAGTCCACTTCTAAGCAGTTCTACTAACTACCCCCAAAACCGTTTTTCCAATTGCATTCACACTGGCCAAGTGGCCATAGGGACTGGTAGGAGGGGTAAGGGAGTGATGCAAGCACAGTCTTTATAGCGTTAGAATCAGAAATGAAATACACCAAAAAAAGTATAAACTAAATACTAAATCTAATGTATATGTCATAATTTAAACAAGTCTCTTGAAGAGAAACGGGTCTCTCTCTCTCTCTCTCTCTGCCTGCTGCGCTGTGGCCGTGTGTGTGTGTGTGTGTGTGTGTGTGTGTGTGTGTGTGTGTGTGTGTGTGTGTGTGTGTGTGTGTGTGTGCGTGTGTGTGTGTGTGTGTGTGTGTGTGTGTGTGTGTGTGTGTGTGTGTGTGTGCGTGTGTGTGTGTGTGTGTGTGTGTGTGTGCGTGTGTATGTGTGACAGCGGACCAGCGAGGTTGTCAAGCCCGCAGGCGCTTGTGGAGTTTAACACCAAAAAGGCAGTTAACCACAGGTTTAATCTTACGATGTATTGTGATATTTAAACGGTGAAATAAAAGCCTCTTATTTACGAGACCGGTCTGAGAGACCTCCAGCTTACACCGCGGCGTCCCAGCATGACTGGCCGGCCGGCGAGCAAGCGATCCCGGCCGCCACCAGCTGGCTGTCCCGTCACTTTATGGAGCTTCTCAACTCTGAAAACTGCAAATTGTCAATTTGGCAATGATTTTCGGAAGACTGCCTATATTTGAAATCTAAACAGTTTATTTCTCGCCTTAAAATGTTCTCAGAAGTGAATTTAGCGATTAATAAGATTGTGAAAATGGTTAAAATTGTCCCGTTGTTGGTCTGTCTATACCGGAAACCCAACCCTCGTTGACCTAGGTTCCTATGTGGAAAAGGGAACAGAGAGAAGACCCTGTCCTGAAGTAGGAGCTGAAAGAGTTACAAGAACTGCGGTCAGAGGAACTTAAAAATCCCCAAATTCTTCCAGTCGGAACACGAGAAAAAAAGTGTTCTAGGAACTGCAAAAATCCCTCCGGTCGGAAAGCGGCTATTGAGGGCATAATGACATTCCAAAGCTGATACAATTAAATCGGGTGGTTGAATTATCGTTTTAGTAATTTTTCAAGCCAAATATGGGGATTTGCTGCTTTTCTTTGTCATATATGATGGTAAAATGTAGCCCTACATTAGGTAATTATTTAAACTTAGAGTGACCTTAATACAAGAAGATATACAATATTATTAAAAATGATCTTTAAAGCTAAAGGTCTTGGGAGCAGTTGGAAATACATTTGACATATCATTTTATAAAGCTGCTATGGCGAACATGTTAGCAAAGAATTGTGTATTTGCACATCTGGTAGACACGGAGAAACATTAGCATTCTTGTTGAGTTGTGTTTGTGTCCACCTGATAGAGTAAGTCCAATATTCATTCTCTTTTAGCTCTGTTTTGGTCTCCTCCAACTCCTGAGGGAAATATCTGGCTCTTTAGCTGCTAAATGCTCTGCTATGTTCACCAGCTAGTCTCTTGCTCTGTCTGTCTGCTGTTCAACATCTCCATTGGTAAAGGGTGACATGCCAGTAGAGATGATGATCTTAAAGCATTATTACTTGACTATTTTTAGCTACTTGGGGACAGCAGAACAACCTGTTAAGAAAACACTGACATATTATCACCTAATAAAGTCTTTTGCCTTTTTACACATCCAGCAGACACACAGCAACATTATTTTCTATCCACCTGGCAAAATGACATCCAATACTTTGTGTTGGTTTCCATCAAGTCTTTAAGGAAAATGTCTGCTAAATGTTACACTATGTTCACTGGTTAGTTGCTAAACCCAAACAATGAGGTATAACAGGACTAAAATACCTCTGTAGAGCCCCACTAAGGGGAACTGCAGAGTTGGGTGATATTCTTTGTGGGATCATCACTATGAGATACATTGTTAGAATACATTACACAGTCATAGGTTCCATTATTTATGTAAACATATTGATTGGTGCAGCTTTAAGATGTGAAATGACTGTCTGCTTAGCAATGCAACACACAAGTTGTTCAGCATTGTGTCAAGTCACATTAAGTTTTAGGATTACACTGAGAGAGACAGAAATGCTCCGTCCTCAAAATAATTTAACTTTCTGCTGCATAGCTATGGACTTTTTTAGTCTGGACACCAATGGGCATTTTGGGTGATTCCTTCACAAGTAAACAGCTCACAGTAATGATGCGAAAACCGCCAAAATACAGGAATTAATTGTGTTTATTTAGAGTAGATATAGTAAAGTCCTAGTACTCAAGAACCACATAGTCAACTTAGTACTGTGCATAAAGCAAGACAAACCCCAAAACACAGTTGATTTGCTTGGCACAAGGTAATGTTCGAGGCCACCCTGAGGCAACACATTGCCATGACTCTTTTCAAGCTGCATGGCTGAGCAAATGTGTTTCCTGTTTAGCAGCAGACAGAGTTTACTGCCTATAAATCAAAAGTGAGCCGGGAGGCAAAATCCAATTGCAAATGCATCTCTTGAGATGCATTTGTGATGCATTCTGACGCTAGCTGAGAGGGAGGTGGACTGCAATCAGTCTTGGCTGGTTCCACATATCTGGATATAGTATATCGATGCAACTTTTTAACTCTGAATTCTGAACAGGGTCTAATGGACAGATCCAAATCTGTACTGAACCCTGCAATATCTTCGTCACTTCACTTGTGATATGTGTAAACTTCTCTCTTCATCTTCTTGCTGTCTATCAACTCAAACTTTGAGCACAGCGACATCAACGCCAAAGATGGTATTTTTGTAAACTGACTATTTTAACACTTGGAAATGACTTCACATTGTCTGTACATTACTACAGTTTGTGTCTGTGAAGTGACCAGTGTTGGGTATACTCTAAAAAAAAGGATAACTTTTTACTAAGGACGACACTCATACTGCAGAGGTTCAGTCTAGGCTTTAGAAATTGTGAGAAAAATATCTAGGCCTATGTTTTGAAAGTAACTTTCACAGCATGACAATGATAATGCAGTACTGTGGCTCCTTTTCTTTGGACCCTCCCCATTCAAAGCCATACACCTATCCTGCCTTAATTGCTCTGAAATTATTTTAGACTCAGTGTTTGGACTTTCAGTAATGCTGGTAATTGACAGAATCCTGCACAGTCCCAGTCAGTTTGCAGTGCATTTGTTTTCATTAAATGTGTCATTATTATATTCTGAACATTCACAGAGCTCTCATAATGAACTGTCTGAAAAACAGCACGGGACATAAAAGCTGCTGCGAGCCTCTTTATAGTAGACTGGTGGGTGATTCTGAGTGATTCTATTTCTAGACGCGGGGCTTCTCTGGTTTGTTTTTACTAAATATACAGTATATTCCCAAATTCCATCATATTGTTATATGCCTTCTTCAAGCTACAAAACAGAGAGGTCTCTGAAGAGTTTGAAGTCTCTGAGAAGTCCTTTCAATATGCTTATAATCATGCTTCTTTAGTAGGGTTGGGTACTGAAACTCGGTGCCAATAGGTCCCCGTTACCGAATAAGAACGAAAGTTTTGGTGCCTGACTTTACACTACACTCGACAGCAGGTAACGTTAGCCTACCTTTAGCTAGCAGCGTGATTAAACACGGTTAACATGCTGACAGGTAACGTTAAACAGTGTAAAGTGTGACTGTATATCAACAGTCTGCTCTGCAGCGCAGCAGCTGCCGACGTCGGAAAAACACAGACGGTGCGTTCACTGAAACTGGTAATCTACAGCCTCGCGGTGCATTCAAAGTTATTGTAAAATACCCTTTTCCCATCTGGTTGTTGTTTTTGTCGTTCAACAGCAATTTACTGGTGAAATAAGTTATTGTGTATTATAAGTTATAGTTATTACATTACTATTAAATCATTTAATTTTGACCATATGGCCTTAGTAATAAACAATGTGTTCTTAAATGTCACCGACTGTTGTTTAGTCGGCCTATCCTTCTTGTTTCTTCTTCTTTTTTAAAAAACTTTCTTAAAAAGTATCGGTTCAGGCACCGTTTAGGCACCGGCACCGTTTTAAAAGTACCGATTTAGCACCGGTATCAGAAAAAAACCCAAACGATACCCAACCCTATTCTTTAGAAACCTAATTTGAGTTTAAGTTGAATAAACTCTTTGCTCTTTATTTTATTCACAAAAAGTTAGAAGATTCCAGTAAAATCCTGTACGATGCTTTACAGTAGGCCTGGGTATCTCCACTGATTTCCCGAATCAATTCTGATTCATGAGGTCCCGAATCGATTAGTTGCAAAACTTTTAAAGACATTCTACAATTGAATAGGTTCCCTCTAACATGCAGCATTCTTAAACGGATCAATGTTTACATTTAGAATTGACCCCAAAGCATTTACATTAATGCACTTTTTATTTCACATGAACATACAACAAAGTGCCACTCTAGAGACTCTAGAGTCTCTCTAGAGTGAGTACTGAGTGACATTTCATTGAGATATCTTGAGGTGACAGAGGGAGCCCTTTTAAAATGGCCATGCCAGATTTTCCGTCACCAAATGTAGCCTAACTTTGCAGGGTTCTTTTAACCCCCTTCCTGACAAGCCAGCATGACATAGTTGGTACTTATGGATTCCTTAGGTGTTAGAGTCTCATATGATACAAACAAAGATCGATTCTGGATTTTATGAATCCATATTGGAGTAAGGGTGTCACGATTTCAATTTTGAATTGAAATCTATCGAAATTAAGTCACAATCTTGAATATCAAATAAAAAAAATGGAATCGTCAATACTGCCATGCCCCCATGTCACGTCCGGTCGGCTTGTCAAGCGGAAAAAAACACACACGTGTTGAAGTGCTGCGAGTCAGTCAACCTCCTCTAACTCAGCTACAGGCAGTCAGAAGATAACATGGCAACTGATGCAGGAGACACATTGACAGAACTTGAGCCCCCTCCTTTCACTGAAGCGTGTGAAAGTATTTTGGATTTTATGTTGATAACGTTCACGTTGTCGTCAAAAAAGCCACAGTTTGCAAGCTCATGTGCGTGCACCATATTCTGTGTGTTTACCATTAGCACATTAGCCTAGCAGCTAGCGGATATTCCTTCTGCTAAAAGCTTTATCCCAACAAAACCGCACGGTTAAATTTCAGCCTGCATGAACGTTTTGTAGCCTAAACAGAGCAGCTTATAGTTGTTATATTAAAGAGAGCAACAAGTTAGTGGACTGCCCGAGCCGCCTTGCTATCTTCTAATTGCTATATTCCAACTGACTGAAGATATGTTATTGTTACATTATGTTGTTAATAAAGGTTTTAAATTTGACAATGTAATGGGGTACATTGTGAACAAAGGTCAGATATTATATTACATACAAGTCTAGTCTAAAAATGGCATAGCAACCTGTGCTTTAAAAACAAGAATTAAAAATCGAAAATTGAATCGAATCGTAACCTCAGAATCGAAAATGTAATTGAATCGAGGATTTGGAGAATCGTGACACCCCTCATATTGAGTCCCCCAAACGAAAATCTATTTAAATCGGAAAAATTGATTTTTTTAAACCCAGTCCTATTTTACAGAGTACTGGAACTGGATTATGTATGTACTGGAACTGGATTATGTGTTCTACCTCGTAGAAGATCCGGGGTCGGGTGTGGCCAGTTGTAGGTCCTGATCAGCTGCCAGTCAAAGTCGTCATCTTGTCCCTGGCGGTACTCACACAGGCCGGGGTCGGAGTCCTCATCAAAGGTACAGCCAGCTACAGCGAGCAAACAACACAATGTGTTAGGAGAGGAGAAACTGATTCTTTCTTTCTTTCTTTATTTGTGCATATGAAATAAAATGAAAAAAGAAGGAATATACAATAACATAATAAAATGCACAGGTGGGATGAAAAAAGCCTAAATATATAAAAAGAAAAGAATAAAAAAATATTTAAAGGAAAGATAGGAAGAAAAATTCCAGACAAGGGGTACTACAGATAGAAAACAAGGAAGACACTGCGCTTAGCCTATACACTGTATCATAACGACATTTACGTAGTGCTGTACTCCAGCAATAAAAGTTGTTTAAGATTTTTGTATTTTTTTTATCATAAATGAGGAGTGACTGCAAAGGGAAGCAGAAAAAGTGTTCCATATAACTGGACCTGTGTACCTGATTGAAAACAGGCCTAGGGGAGTTCTGTAGAACTGACTATATAGAAGATCAACAGATCAGGGCTACTCTTGGCTCAAAGCTGTGCTTAAAAGTTAGTTATCAAGCTTCTCAAGTGTAGGACTATATCTTAAAAGTGCTCATATTATGCTTTTTGGCTGTTTCCCTTTCCTTTATTGTGTTAAACAAAAAAAGACTAAAAAAAACTGATCAGGAGGTGATGTTGTGTTAGAGGAGCTGGACACACTGATGGCCGCGGCTGAGAGGAGGACGCTGTCCAGGCTTCAGTCCATCTTGGACAATGTCTCGCACCCTCTCTACGACACACTGGCCCAGCAGAGGAGCACCTTCAGCAGAAGACTCCTCTTACCCAGATGCACCACTGAGTGCCACAGGAAATCGTTTTTTGCCTGTGGTCATTAAACTCTACAACGCCTCCCTCAGAAAGTCAAACACCCCCTCTCTGTTATCAGCACAGACATAGAGGATTGTTTTTTGCACTCTTTGCACCTTAATACTGTACACTTGAGCTTTATATATATTGTATTATACTGTAAATATGTTTATAATACATATGTTGTCTGTATAATATATGTTGTTTGTACATCTGGAGTCTGTAACAAAAATAATTTCCCCCTGGGATTATTAAAGTATTTCTGATTCTGATTCTGGTTATATATCTTTTTTTTTGTGCATGTTATAGGTTTACAAAGGTAAAAAGCCCAAAGTCCCCCCCAAAGGGACTTACCATCTCCAACAGAAACCTCTGTTCACCAACTGCTCCAAACAGCTCTGTTGTAGTCCAGCCTTTACTTCAGAGACACACGTGGTCACTTTGGAACACACGTTATAATGCTCGCCTAGCTGCTAGCATGGCACGCCCTCATACTCTGCTTCTGACTGGCTAGTAGTCCTTACCTAGGTACTGTCAGGACACGCCCTCATACTCTGCTTCTGACTGGCTAGTAGTCCTTACCTAGGTACTGTCAGGACACGCCCTCATACTCTGCTTCTGACTGGCTAGTAGTCCTTACCTAGGTACTGTCAGGACACGCCCTCACACTCTGCTTCTGACTGGCTAGTAGTCCTTACCTAGGTACTGTCAGGACATGCCCTCATACTCTGCTTCTGACTGGCTAGTAGTCCTTACCTAGGTACTGTCAGGACACGCCCTCATACTCTGCTTCTGACTGGCTAGTAGTCCTTACCTAGGTACTGTCAGGACACGCCCTCATACTCTGCTTCTGACTGGCTAGTAGTCCTTACCTAGGTACTGTCAGGACACGCCCTCATACTCTGCTTCTGACTGGCTAGTAGTCCTTACCTAGCTACTGAGCATGTGCGACTCCCAACAAAGATGGGATAGAAGTGAGATGTCTCACTCTGTAGCTAAAACAGAGAGCTCAACACACAGGGTGAAAAGAGGAGCTGCAGCAATGTGCAGTACAACAAATATGGTGTTTTCTGAAAATTAAACCACATAAATATATTCTGGTACAACATCTAAATACAATTATGAACCTGAAAATGAGCAGAATATGAGCACTTTAAGTGTCAGTCTTAGAGATGATTCACTTTGCTGTGCCACAAATGGGATTTGAGATGATGACATAGGCATGGACCAATCACTGAATAGATTTCTTTATTTAAGAATATTTTCAGATAAATTGACATTGTATGGTGAAATTCCTAAGAGTATACATTCGACACATTTGACAATAAAGAATTTTCAAGCGAATACATTACGATATACACAGTGGAAATGAAAGGTTTTCCACCATGTCATCACAAATTTTAAACCGCTGTGCTGTTACCTGACCTGCCTACATATAGCCTAGATTTTATGACATTTTATGCCTGCTCTGTCCAAACGATACAGTTTGATTAACTGCTCAAACATTTCACAAACATTCTTCCTCTCCTGAAAGATTGGTGCATGTCTCTGTCTCCTCAGTGCCATCATCACAAGCCCCTACTGGCAACTCCTAACCACTGGAGAGACCTCTCGAGCTGTCTTCAATAACTGGGAGAGTAAGACTGATTCTTAGCTTTAAGAAATTTGATAATTTGATTTTATACTTTATACGTTTCAAAGTAGGAGTACATTTCATGAATTCTCAGCACTTAAAAGACTAAAATGCCACTTTGAGAAGCTTGATAAATACAGTGTTATAACAATGGATCTCAGACCTAGTTACAAAGAAACTAAAATCTAAAACATGGAGCCATTAGTAAACCTTCTTTGCTAGCAGGAGTACACTGGTAAAGGAATGCATCACATTGTAGTCCCTATTCAGAGAAACACCAGAGAGAGATTGTCTCTGGTGTTCAGTTACATCACCACAGGCTCACTTTAAATGTGTTAATACATCAACTCCTGGAGAATATTTGAAGCTGTAAGCTAAATTACAGCTAATGGTTGGCACTAGGTGGTCAGCATGGACTGCCTATCTCATCTGTTCCCTCAAAAACGACTGCCATTTGGTGCAATTAGCCCTGTGGTGTGAAAATGACACAACAGCCATGGGTCACCCAAATAGTCAGAAATAATGGGCCGCAGTGGCAGGGCAGTGAAAGGGGTTCTTCAGTTGATGGAGGACAACAATGGCCTGGCTCTTAGTCTGCCAAGGTGACCCAACCCTGTCTGGCCTCTAATGGTTGCATTCAGTATTCTGCCATTATTACACAAACCACAAGCTTTTAAAGCCACCAGCTTGGTTGTCAAATTAGGGGACAAAATGGTGTGTTCCTGTTTAATTGGTCAGAAAACAGAGGTGCACTTCAGCAAATCTAAAGATGAATAGTCTGAACTATGGAGGACAAATTTGTGGCCATGCATGTGTGTGTGCTCAGCTTGGCCTCATTTACAGGAAACGATGTTTCCCATTGATATGCATGGTTTAGACACAATATGCCCTTTGTAATATATTAATCCATCACAATTTCCCAGAGCCACCTTCAAAATTGCTTGTCTGTCCAAATACTAGTCCAAACTACACAATATTTACCTCACAGTGATATAAAACATGAGCAATTAATCAAATATCAAAACATTCCAATAACACCCTATAACAGAGGGGAGGCCTGGGAGAAAACTGTGTAGTGAAACTTAAGTTAGATTAGTCTCGCTTTGACTGACCTTCCTCCACAGTGCTGTGGAGGAGGGTCTGACTAGTCCCCAGAGCATTCTAGGATGGGAGGAAAACGTGCTCTGGTGTATTGGCATTTCTTTAAACCAATCACAATTGTCTTGGGCAATAAAACTAGTATAACACACTAAAAGATGGGGAAAGTCCAAAAAGGCATAAAAGGGGCTCTTTCACTTTAACAATTCGAGGTCAATGGCCAACCATAACCAATGACATCATAATCGATAGAACCAATGGGTGGAGGAACAAATAATTAATCCAAGTTGTAATAAATCATAGTTTTAGCAGCCATGTTCTTGCTTTCGCAGCTTTATCTAACTTCAAACTAAGTCCTATCTACTTCCAAACTCCCTGAGCCCAGCGCGGTCCCAGGCCTCTGTTCACTAACAGATCGCATTAAGGCTTGGCAGCAGTGCTGCTGGGGTTAAAGAAATACTCTGACTCTGTGTCAGCTTCTGCTTAGTAGTATCCCCCCAATGTTGCTTTTTGTTCAGAAGCTCCATCTGTTTTCTTTAATTATTTATGCGCTTTTGAGTTTGAAGACATATTATATGTTGCAATAAACTACTAAGACTGCTAATTTTGGACCACCACTTTTGCCCTTCCTGCTGACAAACAAATATCCCCACCCCACCACCAGCGAGCGTCCCCACCGCCCCAGCCCTCTTCCCCTCCGCCTGCAGCCGAGCCAGCGTTTCCGGGTGTGTAAGCAGATCACAGTTTTAATTGCCTCCTGTGTGAGGACTGCTTGTTGTGCTGCGCCATGCCCCGTTATCGGAGGATGAGAGGGCTGAGCGGTGGAGCAGGCCCCACGGTGAAGACCTGCCTTTCATTGAGAGTCCTCGAGCTCCAGGAAGAAATGTCACCATCAGACACGTTCCACTGATTCCCCTCATTAAGACTCATCCTTCCCAGCCTCCTTTGCTTTTAGCTCACACGTTCCTCTCAGTGCTCAAATGTGTGTCTCTGGCAGCAGGAGGGCAAGCCTATGTAATTAGAAAAGCCACATGCATTCTGCTGAATTTTTACTGGTGTGTGTGTGTGTGTGTGTGTGTGTGTGTGTGTGTGTGTGTGTGTGTGTGTGTGTGTGTGTGTGTGTGTGTGTGTGTGTGTGTGTGTGTGTGTGTGTGTGTGTGTGTGTGTGTGTGTGTATGTGTGTGTGTGTGTGTGTGTGTGTGTGTGTGTGTGTGTGTGTGTGTGTGTGTGTGTGTGTGTGTGTGTGTGTGTATTTCTTCGAACATGTGTGTGGTTAGCTGAGGTCGTTTGCTGTTTTGATGTTTACTTAAAAACAAATGAAATTATAATTAATATGTCAATGTCACACGGCTTATGCCTTAACGACTTTGGAAATAAATTATTTATTAGTGTTCATCACAACAACAGGGAGTCTAGCCAACGCGGGACTAAGATTGATCAAATTTCTACACAATAATACATTGAATGTGAGAGAAAGCAGCTTTGAGAATGCTAATTGCTTATCAGAGGCCTAAACAATTCTAAAACATGATCATTTTTTTTTTACAACTTGGATCTTATTATGGGAACTTTGTCCATCATTTCTTTTTTGTTATAACATTGTGCACACCACAGTCCGAGCAATGCGCCACCATGCAGAGCAGCAGAGAGACGTGGACGACGGGGCCCGAGATAACTTTAGTGAGCCACTGTCACAGCAACATTAACTTGTGCTATTCATATCCATTTCCAGAGGTTCATATCCAAGTCACTTTATTGCTCCCATCCTAAATCTGCTGCAGTGTTTCATCAGATTCCACATAAGTATGCAATTAAATGTTTTTCTTGTTACTATTTCTATATGAGAGCGCTGATCAGAGAAATCCTCTGTGTGGTGTTGGGGGATTTTACTCAACAGCCAGCAAAGCCTATATGAGACGGCTAAAAATCTCATTAATACGCCTCTCAATGACGGTCTAAATACTGTTTCAGAGGCTTCCCCATGATGTGTCAGAATTCTGAGGGGAAAACCCAATTATTTTTTTTTCAATCTTAAATGATAAGGTTGACGTTATCATCGTGAGCCCATTCTTTCTTACTGAAGAACTGAAAATGAGTCACATACTGTATGTTTATTTGAATGTCTAATGTATTTAAGCAAAAGCATCAAAACAGATGTCAAAAAATGCTTAAAATGCCTGAATTGCCTTGGCTTTTAAGGGGATTAAGCCATTAAAGGGTCGGTACACCCAAATTACAAAAAAACATGTTGTGTATTTTTTTGTACTGGGCAGCTTCTAGGTATGAATGTGAACTGTGTGAATATGATCAGGGCATTCCTGCAAAAGAGAGGCTTCCTCTCAGTGAACCTTCCTTGAATAAATAATAGTTAAAAAAATTATTATTATAATAATATCAATACCGTTAGCCCTACAAATTCCATTTGCCTCCATTGTATTACAGTGGAGGCAAAAATCTCAACAGATATTCAGATTTAGATTCAGAAAACCTTATTGTCTTTCATGACAGAAAATCGTCTTAAAAAGCAATACAGTACAAATACAATACAAAGCAGGCGGGAATAATAAAAACAAAAAGAGTACAACAAGAGGATTCGTGGAAAACAAGAGTTTTTTTCTGCCCTCGTCTCAAAAAGCAATAGAGTATCAAACACCAAGAGGTAATCAAAGAAGACTGAGATGAGGATGGGTTTCCATTGATCACATGGTTCCACTGCAGCTCTCAGATAGGCTTACATCCATGTACAGATTGAATGAAAGAAAGACACGCAACATACAGTGCAAAAACAAACTCGGACAGTAAACATGCTGTAACTTATAAAAATAATTTACACAGGATAAAAATGGCAATATATGTGTGCAAAGTGGCATAGTGTTAGTGTATCTCCTCAACACCTGGGCACGTTAATCTAAAACCTCTGGATACCACTAGATTTAAGTGTGAAAATGTGTTTTGCTTTGGTAATCTGGGTGCACCGACCCTTTCAGAGATGCCTTTCAATAACCAGTCAGGAGTCTAATACCTGCCAGGTAATTGAATCCCATTAGCAGTGTTTGTGTAGGATCAAAGTCAGAAAGTAGCGGAGCATACTAACTGCGCTGCACAAAGCAGTGAAGCAGCCAGAAGAGGCCCTGGAGGGAGATTAATAGGAGATGTGACCAGCTTGAAGTGCTTGTGATGGACCCCAGGTACAACTGTCCAGCCTACTCCGCTTCTACACCGAGTACCACGGCACTGACTAATAGCCTGCGCAGCCGGCACATCATATACAGGTTTTGATGGAGAGGGAGGAAAACACAAGCCTCTTATATAGCATTTATCCTGGAGAGGGAGACATGAATTAGAGGGGCGAGACAGAACCCGTGGGCTGGGTGAAGAGCCCTCAAACAGAAGCACGAGAGAGAAAGAGCCAAGCCAAAGAGGGGCAGGAATAATAAAAACAAATCACAGATAAGAGTACAACAAGAGGATTGGTGGAAAACAAGAGGTTTTTTTGCCCTCGTCTCAAAAAGCAATAAAGTATCAAACACCAAGAGGTAATCAAAGAAGACTGAGATGAGGATGGGTTTCCATTGATCACATGGTTCCACTGCAGCTCTCAGATAGGCTTACATCTATGTACAGATTGAACGAAAGAAAGACACTCATTTGCAATTACTCTTACAAGGATAAAATAGTGTAGGGAAGAACAGCGGCTGATTCTAACCAATATAAGTCAGTATACAGTATATGGATGGCTGCCAGTCTGAAAGATTGCCTTTCGCTGCTCATTCGAAGAACATGAACTGTAAATGCTACTGAAACCTCCATTAAAGAGAGACCCTTGGACTTTGCCTCTCAAAACTGATGGAAAAAAAAAGATTTCTCCTGCACATGAGCTATTTCTAATGCAAATCTTTCCTTCACACAGAGCACTCTTCTTTTCACTCATCTTCCCTTGCTTAAAACTTAACTTACTTAAAGTAATAATCTTGTAGATTTTCATTTAAATAAATGTCTGTTAAGTCACTATCGCCGAATGACGACGACGATGACAATGGTGATTGGGCTTATGACCCACTCAGCTGCATCTCATGTTGCTTAAATTGCCTCCTTGAGTCCTCCACTTGCCTCCCTTCCTTGCCTCTATCCCGTGCCTCCTCGCTGGGAGGGACTAAGATACAAGGATATCATGGGGAGGAGAGAGGCAACGAGCAAATGTGTTTTAGAGGGACGAGACATCCTTTCCTCTGAAGCGTCACATGAATTCCTCAGCTGTATGGGTGGAGTTAGCAACTCCTTCAGCTGCACAGCTTCCGGGAAGGCTGCTCTCATGCATCCTCGCTCATAGCTCCTCTGTGATCCCTCCTCGGTCCTCAGGGCAGAAATAAAAGCTTTGAGACAGCATTCACCGAGGAGGGACAGAACAACTTCCAGTTCAGCAGAGGACCGAGGAGTCAAGGAGCTATCAGATAGCCCTTTATTTGCAGTATTACAAACTGGGTGTCTGTGGCCACTAAAGCTGCAAAGATTATTAAACTTATTTTAACTATTAAATGAATCGCCTCGTTTGAGTTAAAGTCAAAATTCTCTGATTCCAGCTTCTTAAATGTGAATATGTTCTAGTGTCTTCTCTCCTCTGTGAGTAAACTGAATATCTTTGACAAAAAAAGACATTTGATGACGTCATCTTGGGCTTTTTGGGAAACACTGATCAACAAATTTAACCATTTTCTGAAGTTTTATAGACCAAACAACTAATTGATTAATCGAGAAAATAATCGACACTGAAACAGTCGTTAGTTGCAGTCCCAGTGACAACATTCCCAGGAAAACATCACAAGCGGCGCACAGTCAGTGATGCGTTTCCCATCACTAGAGCCTGACCGATAAAGGATAAAGGATTTTTAAGGCCGATATCTATACAAATATTTGGCGATTTATATATATTTTTTAAAATAATCCAGAAACACATAACAAAACATAAACAGATAGTTATTTGTAGTTATTTATGAGTCCTCACTAAAATAATATGATAATGCAGTTTAAAAATAAACTTGTTTGTTTTATTGTCACAAGAACAGAGGAACATCAAAATATATTAAGTTCTGATAAATAAAATGTATAAAAATACAAACTTAAGATATAAAACTTAAAGTCCTTTGAACAAAAACACAATAACAAAAAAAAAATCAAAGAGTGTTTCCAGCAGGGCCGCTGTAGAGCGCCCTCTGGTGGACAAACTATGCAACGCCAACACTCAGAACACGGTTGAAGGGTGTTTCGTCCGTTTTTATTTTATTTTTTAAATATTAATTTATTGGCCATAATAAATGCCGATACCGATAGTTTGGAAAATGCCTAATATTGGCCAATAATATCGGCCCGCCGATATATCGGCCTGGCTCTACCCATCACCCAGCAGTGGTTGGTCTGCCAGAGAGGGTAGGTCGGGGCTAACACAAGACTCGCTCTTCAACTGACTTGTGTTTGAAGTGGCGTACGGTTTTTGTCAGGCCTCTGCTATAGCATTGCTGATTTCACACACACTGCTTTGGATTTCTGGTGGCGAGATCCAAAAAACACACCTGCAATTACCTCTTATCACCATAAGTGCCACCAAAGGGAATGAAACTGAGATATTCAAGATTGTAACTTTAAACTTGACTGCGTGAAACCTGACCAAAAAATCTCACCCTGTGCTGATATGGCAGCTCTATCTGTTAATCTCATTTCCCATTGCATTAAAGCAAACTCCGCAGGCAAAGCAGCTAATATTGTGTAACCAGCAGCAGAGCTCTGCCGGCACTGCTTTAATCAGAGCCTCTCAGACACAGCAGCTCTGCTGGGACTGAGGATCCAGGATGTTCTTCCACTGCTTTTGTTTGGTTTGAGATAAAGCTCCGCTGCTGCGTGATATGTATTTGAGCGTGCGCAGGCAATGCATCAGACCTGACAAGTTTACTTACGGTTGGGGGTGAGCTGTACAGCTCATCAATAGTGATCCAGCAGAAGAATAATCCCAACACCACTACTTCATAGACCATTAATAACAGCCACTGCTTTTTCAGAAGCCTCACCAAGGAGGACAGGAGGGAGTGGAACGCAGAAGAATGGGTAAAAGAGTGGAGTAGTTCTATTACAGAGAAACAACACTCGTGGTAAACTGGATGGTTCGGGTTGTTGATTGACACTGCCGAAAGCAATTCACCCAGAGCCGTTCTAGCCACCATTCGACTGTAAAATGCGTTGCTACAGGCAACAGAAACATCGCTGCATGTGACGCTAGTTAACACTACACTCAACAGCAGGTAACGTTAGCCTACCGCTAGCTAGCAGCTGGATTAAACACGGTTAAAATGCTGACAGCTAACGCTAAACGGTGTAAAGTTTGACTGTGTTTCTGCCGTTAAAATACCCTTTTGAATTTATTTCCTCAGCTTATTAGGTCGTATTGTTGATTGTTATGGTCATTATTTGAACAGTGAAAATAATAATAACTTTAATGTCACTAATGCTGATTATTCATTGATTCATTTGGATTAAAATATTTAAAATACTTTCACAGCAAAAATTATGTATGTGATTAATTTAGATGAATTAATCACAGTCTGTAATTAATTTGATTACATTTTTCGATTGACAGCCCTATTTTTCATATATAAACATATTCATTGAATTCTATTCTTTTAAACCTGAACCTGTATTGAGACCATAAATGAATACACCAACTAAAACTGAAACAAAGACACCAAAGGCCAGATGTATAGATGATGCATACACACAAAAACCATGTATACGCCACATTAAAGCTGCCTGCTAGAGTCGCTCGATGGTGTGTTAAGGCCCCAACGTCAACTTCAAGGCACGCTGTCACTGCGCGATATGAGTTTCAACACGATTTGAGTCGCGTTGAGTTGCGCATGCTCAGATTTAAACGGTTTACGGCATAAAGACAATAACAGAAGATGGGAACATCAATAATAGAAGATATAGAAGATGGAAATCATTTAAAAAACGTTTTAGTTATCAAATGCTATCTATGATTGTTTGATTGCTAACGTTAGCTCATAACACCATTCCAGTAACAGCCGTTGTTGTGTTTGATTGCCAACTTGTAGCCAGCAGTGAACCAACTTGGTCATGTAGCTCCATTTTTACTGACTTTTTTATTTTTGATTAACTGACGTGAGGGATCATGCCGTGAAAATGTGATGCACTATACTAAATAATAATTTCCATCTTCTATATCTTCTATTATTGCTGTTCCCATCTTCTGTTATTGTCGTTATGCCGTAAATAGTTTAAATCTGAGCATGCGCAATTCAATGCAACTCAAATCGTGTTGAGACTCACATCGCGCAGTGACACACCTAACCCTAATCATTAGTGCCTTCCAGGCAGCGCTGCCTGGAAGACGACGTTGAGGGCTTAAAACACCAAACACCGCTGGAGTCAACAAAACAAAAGTTATGTTAACATCACTCAAATCCACTGTGAGGATCATTGATATCTGACAAAGCTGATTTTCTCTGTCATAAAACATTTGTGACATTTGTGATTAGACATTTTTTACATCCATTACTTACTTCCCCCCTGCCTTTATAGAGTGCTGCTAGGATGAGGTGTTTTTGTAGGCCAACCCGGAAGTTGGCATTGTTCTTTGTATTTATACAGGTTGCATTATTTTGATGTCCAAGTATTTGTGTTCTTATCATTTCACCCTTTATTGTAAAGCAGTCTATATACTGTAAGTGCTATAAACTAGATTTCTTTTTACAAAAATAAGTGTATAATGTGTACAGTTTAAGTGGATAATTAGTACATGTATTTAAGAACAGTGCATATAATGTAAAGGTCTGTCAAGCTCACCGTCTATGGAAGAATAAACCTTTACAATAAAGGGCTTTGAAAAAATAAGCTGTTCATTCAGAAATTTCTTGAACACATAATCTAATGGAGAATTAATTGTTTTACACAATGCAAAGCTATGTCATTAATGGACAAACTGTACATCATTGATAATTTTCCTATGTGTTGATTTATTGTTTCTCGTTTTATTTTAATTTGTTGCCCTAACCTGTTTTTTTAAAGATTTGTTTTATCCAAGATTATTTATAATTCTCTTTTATGTGGTTTGTCCGTCACATACAAAAACAAAATAAATGCAAGGGTTAAACATGAACTAAATGACTGATTGTCTTTCCGTTTGAAGTGATTGATCCCTACCAGTGAATGGTTCGTCTGTACATGTGGTGAATTCATTATAATACTATAAGTGCTATAAGAAGCAGCCACAGTGTTTGATAATGGCCATGCATCCAATGCAACATGGGCAACCAGTGAAATTGTAATGCAATGCAAACAGGTAATTATGGGGTGGTTCCTTATTCATGTATGGTTATCTAAAAGCCAACATCAGCAAATGAAAACATAACTCGGTGGCTGATGTTATTGAGACTGCCGACTGTGATAGCCTGCATGAGTAAACAGACTGCATATGTGTGGGAGATCGATCAAAATAGACTTGGCGGAGCTACAGCTGCAGTCATTTATCATAATTTATCATGATATGGGGATTTGACTGGAGATATCCAATCATGTTATGACTGATGGACTGAACCACTGTGCTCTTGTGACCTTTACAATACAGTAAATGTAGAGTAAATGGTCTGGTAATGGTTATATGTCCGTTCAACCTGAGACAAACCTGGCCATAAGTCTCCATTAAATGAGGATGAACTATGCCTCCCCTAAGCTGCAGCCATGTTTCTCATGCACACCCCTCTTTCTATCCTTTCTGCTTTCTCCTACCATCTTGGTCGAACCGGCCATATTCTGATTCACTAGATTGGGTAGAAGCCAATCACGGAACCTAGCGGCTATTGGCCTGGCAGCAATTAAGCCTCTGGAAGCAAGGGCCAATATTGCTGGGGTTCTGGTGTATCCAGCCGGATATCCAGGCCAAGACTTCCTTTTCCATGTGCTGGTCATTGTTTACAGTCCCAGTCGATGCATTTTCTAGGTCTTTTAGGTCCAGACGACATTTCGGCTAATTTCTATAAACAGATATCTCTGCATATGAACGCAGACACGTCAGATGATAGCCGATGCGTTTCGAAATGGGCTGTGTTCCGCCTCTTTTGCTTTTTACACCAACTATTTACCTGCAACTACTTGGACTACAAACGGAAGCCAATCCAAAATCTACTCACGTTGCCTACATATTTTGCATTCATATGCAGATATCTGTTAATAGACAGGGAAGTCAACATGAAAGGACAAGGTAATCATCTATCTATCTACAACCCCAAATCAGAAAAAGTTGGGACAGTATGGATAACACAAATAAAAAAAAAGAAAGTAGTGATTTCTAAATGTACTTTGACTTGTATTTCATTGCAGACAATACAACAGCACATAATTTAATGTGTTCCTCATGATTTGTATTGTTTTATTTTTCCCAAAAAATATTTTAAATTCCTATTTTGGTTCTTGCAACACATTTCAAAAAAAGTTGGAACAGTAAAGCATTTACCACTTTGTAATGTTGCCATTCCTTTTCACAACACTTAAAAGACGTTTAGGGACTGAAGACACCAAGTGACGAAGTGTTTCAGGTGTAATTTTGTCCCATTCTTGCTGCAAACAAGTCTTAAGGTGGGCAACAGTACGGGGTCTTCGTTGTTGCATTTTGCGCTTCAAAATGCGCCACACATTCTCTATTGGCGACAGGTCGGGACTGCAGGCAGGCCAGTCAAGTACCCGTATCCTCTTCCTCTGCAGCCAGGACTTTGTAATGTGTGCAGAAGGTGGTTTTGAATTATCTTGTTGAAATATGCATGGACGTCACTGGAAAAGAGGTCTTCTTGAAGGCAGCATATTGTGCTCCAAAATCTCTATGTACTTTTCAGCATTAATGGTGCCATCACAGAAGTGCAAGTTACCTTTGCCAAGGGCACTGACACAACCCCATACCATGACAGACCCTGGCTTTTGGACTTGTTGCTGGTAACAGTCTGGATGATCCTTTTCTTCTTTGGTCCTGAGCACACGGCGTCCATTTCTCCCAAAAAATACCTGAAAAACTGATTCATCTGACCACAGTACACGTTTCCACTGTATGATGGTCCATCCCAGATGCCTCCGAGCCCAGAGAAGTCGACGGCGCTTCTGGACACTGTTAACATAGGGCTTCCTTTTGGCACAGTACAGTTTTAACTGGCATTTGTGGCTGTAACTACGTATTGTGGTACTTGACAAAGGTTTGCCAAAGTAGTCCTGAGCCCATGTGGTGATATCGCTTATAGATGAATGACGATTCTTGATGCAGTGCTGCCTGAGGGATCATTATTATTATTATTATTCATTATGATTATTCATGCCAATTTTGTGTAAATATATATTGGTTTGAGTGTTTTCTCTACCACTGTTTTGGGGGGGGCGACCAGCCCTCCCTGAAATAATGACAAAATAATGCTAAATATTCAACAGATTATATAATTATGCTATATATTCAACAACTAAATGGATGCGTGAGATAAAGCTGTTTTCACACATACAGCTAATTCACTTCTTGTTCCTCGCCTAAAAGTTCAATTCATTTTAACTTTAGTCACGGGCAACAGGCGTTTACATATTGATGGCATTAATTTAAAGTCCTGGAAAAACAACACTTAGAGTTGAGAAAATATGAGACAGATTTAACTTTTGAGAAACGCAACCGAACCTGAACGCAACAGGACATCACATCACACAAATAAGCCGTTTAACCGACACACAAAACCATGATTAATAATTAGCATTGTCATACAACTTTTGTATCGATTAGCAGTAAAATCTGCTGATAAGGGCCTACATTTACTCAAAAGTATTTAATAAACGGTTTACAATCTTCAACACCATGGCTAACAAATGCATACAAAGCAGACGGAAGGAGAAAAAAGCTCCACTCTTTCTATTTTAGTTAATTATCTGACCATTGCTAACTAACATTACTATATAGTCATTTAATTGTGTAAAGCAATGCATATTTAAGATTTAAGAATTTACTCTAATATTGCATAGTCATTGACCTTATGAAGGCCGGGAGTTCTCACTGTCTCTCTCATCATCTGAAACAAGGACATATAAACATTGTATTCTGTTTACTGCTGTACTCAGACACACAGGTACACACACACATAGACACACAGACACACACACACAGGCACGCACACACACACACACGCACACACACGCGGTATCATATAAGCTACTCTCACTTACCAGGTAACAGTAGGCTAACGTTGGTGGCAGCTGCAGTATCACCCGACGTGGCAGCAGCTTCAGGGACAGACTTCAGAAAACACTGAAGTAGTGTTATTTAGGTCTGTTTAGTAACGTTTCATATCTCGTTACTTATAAAACTTAGTTCAAACTCTAGGTAACTAACTAGTTGCGAGAAAGGAAAGACCGCGCAAAGAATGCAACTTGTTGTTGCTTAGTAACGTTAAGTGACCTCACGTCAGATCCAGGACCACGGAAACCCCGAAGGTCCAAATGTCAGAGCTTCCCAACACAGACGGGGTGAATTTATGAATGAAAGTGAGAACGTTCTGTCACAAACAATGTTGTTACGTATCATCGCGCTTTTGTAAGTGGGTAAGTAACGAGCCACTTTTGTAAAACGTAAGGAGTAGAAAGTACTGGTATTTGTGTTAAAAATGGAAGGAGTAAAAGTAAAAAGTCGGCACAAAAATAAATAGTAAAGTAAAAATACCTGAAAAATCTACTTAAGTACAGAAACGAAGTATTTGTACTTTGTTACTTCCTATCTCTGCCGCTACAGTCCTCCGTCACAGCTCGGTCGTATCAACGGCATTGAGTAGATGTGTTGAGCCACAACAGAGTTTCTCAACACCGCCTCTGGTGCTGGCATGGTGCTCCGTCAGGTCAGCGGTAGTTGGTGGTTCAGTTATCCGAGAATAGGTGACTGTGAGCCGGGTACAGAGCACCGCGAGTTGCCGGTCATTTCGGTGGAGATTACGGTTAAGTAAGTAATTAAACGACTAGTTAAGAATATAACTAATATTAGCCCCTGTCACTGCTATGCTGTTTGAGTATCTCTATGGCAAACACGCGGGGGGAGGGCTGAGCCCATTCGGAACTACAGGAGCCCAGAGTGGAGCGTCGGCGTATGTTAAGGAGAAAAACGAAAGTCAATGTTAACTACACATTCGAGTTAATCGATAAAATCGATTTATCGCCGAGCCCTATCTCTCTATCTCTCTATCTATCTATCTCTCTATCTATCTATCTATCTAACGCATCTATCTGTCTTTCTACCATTTCCCTTTAACTGCATTCTGCACACTCGGGTTGGTTAGGCAAGATTGGCACTGGAGGGCATATGCTGTTGTGTGAAATTGTTTTATTACTGGTCCATGATGGTTCCAGTCTCTAACTGCAACTCGGAAAAGAAATCCCAGTAGCCAGGGCCAGCCAAGGCCAGTACTTTCAGAGGTCAATAACGCTCTTTAATATCTGCCAGTATCTTTAAGAAGGTAGTAGACAGATTGTAACCACGGTCTATACCTGCAGCGGTTGATAGGGTTACTGACACATGCAGCTAAATGAGTTGCACCAGAGAACTGGATAGGAATTTGCTACAGTTAAAGGTCATTGATTACTTAATGTGCTTTAAATTGAACTAGTTTCCTGTTTAGAAACGGATGTAAAATCTGTCTTTCCACAGTTTTGTTCCCGAAGCATCAGTCTAACCTGAGCCGACACTGCAGCACAGATGAACTGGTCCGTGTACAGCGAGATTAAAGGGTCGGCTGCATGATACACCAGCAAGCCAGATTGAAAATAGATAGCTGCAGAGAGAAAGGCTCCTGGGTAAGAGATATACTTCACCCTTTGTCAGCGTGGAGACGTTGTATAAATTCTTCTGCCAGCATTTTATTTAGGTAGAAAAGATAACCACAAAGCACCCGCTGCGGACAAAGCAGGCACTTTTCATTAGGCCAGGCTCTCTTCTTTCATTTCTCATTTAATGTTTCCATTTCCCCCCTTCACAGAGACGTCAATGACGGAGCGCCATCTCCCGCAATCCCCACTGCTTAGCCAGTTAATGCTATTGTTAGAGATGTCATGAGGAGAGGGGCGCATGAATAGACGTTGATGAATAAAAACAGACCTTGTTCAACGAGGCTCAAATCAGCCTAATTAAGAAGACGTAGGTTTTTGTTTTTTTTTCCTTTAGCACCTACGTTACAGCACTGGGTCTCTTGATGGAAAAAGGGAGGAAAATGACAGATACGCTCACACTTCTGTTATATATGAAAATTTAATTGAGAGTGCTGGAGGAGACACTTTTTCCCCATCTCGCGGAAAGCCACTTTAAGTGGTTATGTCAAGTCTTTTTCGTCTCCTGCAACAGTGGAATATTCATGTCAGGAGTGACCTAAATGCATTGGTTGAAAGCTTTATATCTCAGTTTAGTGGTGATGTATTCATATTAGAAATAATTGCAGTCTCCACGCTCAAATTCTTTCTTGCCAATTAGAAGCGACATATTAATGAATGGGCTTAAAAATGTGTTTTTCTGAGGTGTATCGCCACTTTAAAATCATCAAAACATCCAATCCTAATCACATAAAAAAAGGAGGCCTCCAAAATAGCCTGCATCCATCTGCTTCATGTTATTTGCAGTTATGGTGATGGCGTGCATAGATTTACACGTCTCATTGCATGATGTCACGACAACCAACCGCCCCGACGGCTTTGATGTTGATTTCCATACAATCAAATTGTGAAAAAAATACATGCTTGGAATTGCTCAGAGCAGAATGAACTCATGTGAAACCCCAAATGAGGAAACGGCTCTACTGCAGCAAGGCTGTGATGGTTATTTATTGGCGCCTTTAATCCTCACACTGGGTGCAGAATATGTCATGCACACACTCCTGGTATTCACCGCGGGTGGTCGGCCACAAGAACAGGACTCTCAGTGAGCCATTTATTATTTATTTATACATTTGCTGTATCCAAAGAAAAATCAAATAGGGAAGGGAAAGTGCCCAGAATACGAAGCGATACGATTAGAGTTGTCCTCCTACCGGTACTAGTATCTGAAATGCCTCTCATAAAATGTTAGTATCGGTAAGTATGTGAGTCTATGCACCGATCCGATGCTACGTAATTTAGCCCCGAAAATCGACTTTTAAGTAGTTTATGTTATTTTCCATTATGACTGACACACAAAAAAAAGTTCTATGGCATTTATTCTCTGTATGTATTTGTTCATGTGTTCATGTCATACAACAATGATAGCAATCACATGACATTCATAGAGAGTTAGTAGTAGTTTAAAAACTATATATGTTTTTTTTTAATGCACTGGTATCCGATTTGTGCTCGGAATCGGCCAAGTACGCAACTTCTGGTATCGGAATCAGCATCGGGAAGGGAAAATTGGTATTGGAACATGTCTAGATAAGATTCAGGGGTCCAGATGACAACCCTCCCCCTCCCCTGTCCTCAGAGCTCCACAGGCCTGCTGCTGCAGCTGGCCCCCTGGGTGCTCCGGCTATAGGGCCCTGACCTCCATTACTGAGACGGGGCTGTGAGTGCCCAGCGTCCCTGCTGTCACTATCGCAACACACAAACTGCTAGACAACAACCTTTACAGTAGCACACCTCCCCGTGTATGCAAACAGTGTGCTGCAGGGCCGAAGACTTCTTTCTGACAGGATCCTCACAACTCAGAAAAATGGCTCTTGTGAGTGTTTACCTTTATATTAGTTCTGTCAGTTTAACACGTTATTAACGGCGTTAACGCAAACCCATTTTAACGCCAACAATTTTTTTATCGCACGTTTAACGTTCTTTCGGATCTAGCTATACCGGAAACAAAACAGACACGGCCGGCAAAATTACGAATCCCACTATGGCCACGCCATGTCCCGCCCTACGAAGCAGCCCGATTGGTTTGGTTTAGGCATTTCACCTCGAGTGGTTAAGGTTAGGATAGCGGATTGGTCAGGGGATAGGACCTGAACAAATGGGGTTATGTTACCTTGGACGCCTGGCCAATAGTAGTGATTGAAGGGCGAGTAGTGACTCTAGAGTCATAGTGAGAGAAACAAAGTGTCTCCTCTGTTCTTTCTGACCACGGTGGGAAACCTGGAGCAGGAGAAGTTAACCCTCTTCTTGATTTTACGTTGTTTATGGAGAAGGACAACCAGGAAATGAGTCGGGGGAAACCATAGTCGCTATGACGACCAGCCACGCTCGCCTCAGGCATGAGGCAGTACTATCTGCGATGGAAAATGGAGGTAACAGTGTTACATTGTGTAACAGATTATTAGCTCCAAGTGTGAATGTTAGTGTGAAATTGAACACTATGTATATGCCAACATTTGCACAAAGCAGCAGATCCACTTTTCCATGCTGATAAGAGCATTAAAATGAGAAAATATAATGGGACAAAAAGAAATCAAGGGACATTTAGAATAGATAAAAATGTGTGATTAATCGTGAGTTAACTATGACATTAATGTGATTAATTGCGATTAAATATTTTAATCATTTGACAGCACTAGTTTATATACACTCTTATTACTGATACATTATGGGCCCCAGTGATGTTGTTTTTGAGGCAGATGTGATAATAATGTTGGAAAGTCAATTTTCAGTTTTGCATAACATTAAAGAAAAAACAATTCTGATGAGGATTCCTCAAATGTACTCATTAATGGTGACCAAGGTACTGTTTGTGCTGTGCGGGTCATTTTACTTATCAGTGCTCTCCAGTGGAACCACCAACTACAAGCATACATGTAGAGCAATGTCTTTATACCTGTAGGCCGACCGCAATACGTCTTTGATGAGCCAATATCAGCAAGTATGAAAACTCTTATTGGCCAGTGGTTGCCATAGGACTGGGTGAGAAAATCTTCTAGCTCATTCCATATCTCAATAACGATATAGCGTGTTTTCTAGTAATTATATGAATAGTCTATATAAAATAAAATAAGCCTATTTTTGTATGTTTGTGTAAATTAAATTAATAATTTTTTTTTATATAACTTTAGTTTCAGTTTTACGTGAAATTATAGAGAAAATGTCTCCTCTCCATGTTAGCAAAACAGTGTCATTTGCTCCAGCTTCGCTCCCAAGTACACAAACAGAAAACATTGTCCAAATGACGTCAATTTACCTGAACACAGTTCACTAGTAGTACACTACTTGGGGCGCGTCTACCCAGCTAGGTAGCCCCACGAATAGCCATTTCGATATCATTTTGAAAGGGTTGTGATGAAAATTGCGTAATGCAAAACAAACATGTTGCATGATTGTGATGCCAAAATGTCTCAAGGTACTGTATGCTGTCACCATAGAGGAGGATTTGTGTTCTGAGCACCTTGTTGCATCAGAGCCAAATAATTCAGCACTCTCTGCGGAGGCTAAAGAGAGAGCCACCAGAGGTACTGTTCCGAACTTTAATGTACTGAGCATGTGCAAAAACGCTGCCACTCTGAAATCCAAAACTGTCGAAAAGTTAAACAAAATGCACAAGCCCAAAGGGCAGCTGTTACCACAATAGCACTTAAAAATCAGCACGCACACACACTCACATTTGTGCACACAAACAATATGCTAAAGGCATAATAGGGCACTGTACACACGCCGAAGAGAGCCTCTTTTTGAAAGAGATCAGTGCTCCTCAGAGAGAGTCACACTGTCTTTGCCTCGACTTAATTACAGCTCACACCTCCCCTCTCTGCAGAAGAGAGAAGAGAGGGCTTTGATTCAGACGCCCTGTGGAACACTTGATCCTTTCCTTCCGGTGGCATCGTTTACTTCCTTTTCTAAGCCCTTCTGTCTTCTGCTCTCACTTTTTTTTTAATTTTTCATCCCACTTGCGCTGAGGATGCATTGAGCATCCTTCTGCTAGCAGCACAAGGTGACAGCACTCAGCTGCACATGGAAGAAGTGTAAGACACGGAAGCACAAAGTGGTATTCGGTAACAAGAAGCTTTACATCACATTAGGAGCAGCACGTCCTTCAACACCATATACATTTAAATGAGCCCTCATAATAAGAGGCTTAGCTGTGAGAGTGCTGTCCATTATTAGGAGAAATCATTATTACCCAAATGTCCAAGACGCAGACATAATTGCACTTCAATCTTTTAGGAGACTTTTTTTCTGAGCTGCTTAGTTCCAGCAGACGTGGAAATAATGCCTGCAGTTATTTAAAGTAACCTTTTCTGAAGAGAAAAGCTGGAAGGGAGAGCGAAGAAAGGAAAGAAGGTAGAAAGTAGAAAGTGTTCATTTTCCTCAACAAAAAAAACCTCTAAAACGCTCCTCTTTATTCGAAAGGCAAGTTTCAGGCCAATAACTGCAAATGAATAGATTGCATTTACTTTTTGAATGAATATTCATGCACCTTGTATTTTTTTTCAAGCTGTATCATCTGTAACTTTTGAGCTTAGTGAGAAACAAATGTCACTTAATGAAGCTGCCGTGTGAGCATATGTGCTTCTTTTGGCCTGCTTAAGCTTTTAAGCGAAACTATGTTACCTTTGTTGAAAAAGACAAAGTGGCAATTATGGAATAATGGTGAATGTAGTGTGACAATAGAGTCATCAAGGCAATATAACGACTAACATACAGCACCATCCATCTAAAATGTGCTATGATTAACTAGATTTAGACACAATAAGCTACAGGTCATATCAGACCAAGAATGTTGTATCAGAAAAATAAGGCTTTAGGACCCATCCATCCAACCCGACCTCTTCCCTGAGGGGCTCTGCACGCTCTTATACAGCGGCAGTCAATGTGGTGCATACAGTAATAAATACGTGGTATACATATGGATTACAGTGCATTACTTTTCGTAGCTATATGTACGAATGGTTCATGAGAACAGCCTGACCAATGATAGGGCAGGTAATCTTGTGACACCATGCACCGCAAAGCAGCTAATTTCCCTGTAAATACACCATCGAGTTAATAGAAAGCAGGCAACAGTGTTTCTATTTTGCATCCACTATGTAAAGAATTCAGTGGAATATTGTTTTCAATCCATGCTTTGGTTTGAATAAGAAAGAAAAAACACCCAACAGCACTACATAAGTCGTTTCCCATACAAACGCAGGCAGTCACAATGCATTCTTCACAGTGCAAAGAAAGTGAAATTTAAAAATTATCATTTGTTTCACATTTGGAAGAAAAATGAAAAAACACAAGGCTTCCTGATCCCTCTGGTATCTTTTCATAAAAACAAAACCATCTCATTATGGTGGTTCACATGCGCGCTGCTGTGTGTCGTTTAATGACCTCATGATGCATTATCTCTGGGAATTTACTGCCTAACATTGTTGCTATGTGTAAAAGTTTCTAATTAACTGAGATTTATCTGAATCTTACAAAATGACACTCACTGAAGATAAACGACTTAGTCTTTTCCACTCTCTTGTGCCCTTCCAGACAGCATTCTAAACACTTTTTGTCACTTCACAGATTACTGCCCTTCGCTAAGCAACAGCCGCACAAATATGTAACAACTGAGCCTGGCATGGACAGCCGCTCATGAGATATTGTGCCAAAAACAACTGGGAGCGAGGAGGCGAGACGGATATGTCTCAGATATGGGCTCTGCGGCAAGTCCTGTAATTACCACAGCAGGGGGCCTGCTCAACTCGCACTCTTGTGTTCAGTGGGCCGGCCTTGACACCTTCACAAGGGCCCTCAGAAACTATAACGCTGACGACGATGTCAGCTCTGTCCCCCAACCCCCCTGACACACTGCGCCGACGGATGATAACCTCCTTCACAGGGCAGTATAAGCTGATAATTAGGTGCTTAGCCGTGGTCATAGAGAAGTACAGATCTGATATGCAGGCCTGTCGAGTCCCAGGGGAGGAGTTAAAAGACTGCAAAGCAAGGTTAAAGAATTACAAGGGCTGGGTATTTGTGTTGCATATTAATGGTAGCCAATATAGAGGCCAGAGCCCACAGCCCGCATGGCCATCTGGGTGGAGATAGAGAGCAACTGGGAGTCTGTAGAGGTTAACTAGAGCCTGTGTTAGTGTGTGTGTGTGTGTGTGTGTGTGTGTGTGTGTGTGTGTGTGTGTGTGTGTGTGTGTGTGTGTGTGTGTGTGTGTGTGTGTGTGTGTGTGTGTGTGTGTGTATACACATTTATAACAGTGTGCGTATGGACACTCAGCGCCCATTCACATGGGCATACGTGCGGGCATGCGCACAAGCTTATGTCTGTCTTCGGAGCATTAAGCACGGAATGAAAGTTTATGATGTGGTAATATCAATTATGATACTTAAGGCGCTGTTCAGATAATATTTTAAAGCTCTCAATCCATCACTTGGACTGGACCACTGAGGCCCCTGCTGACAGCTGATCCCATCCTTATTTAATATTCATACTCTAAAAACAGCTGCCAATATTTTACAAGGAGCAGCATCTAGGCTGGGCCGCGGAGCAAACACTTCAGTTTGTTCTTCAGTTAGCACCACTTGGCATCTGGCCTTTTTAAGACAGGACACACACCCGTATAACAAGGTGGGCCAACAGCTCTAAACACAAGGAAATAAAGTGTAACCTTAACTGATCTGCAATCAGGACATGTTCACTGACTCACATAACCTTAGGTTGCAGTGTCAAGTGTGAGCAATTCTGTGTTTGTGAGTGAGTGTGCTATATCAGTGGTTCCTAAACTGACACAAAATAGACCACAGACCCCCATTTGATATTTTCATCCCAGTATTTTTGCTTTTGGATGTATTATTACAGAAAGTGTATGAAACCCATAACCAAATAGTCATGTGGATAAAAAGATTTGGGCCATCATGGGACAGACAGCAGCTTTTTAAAAGGACCCACATTACATGCTTTAATGTTCAAAAAACATTATTTTTCTCATACTGTCTGTCTAAATACACCTGTATTCAGCGCCTGTCTCTTTAAGCCTCCGTCTCCTGAAAAAGCCCAGTCTGCTCTGATTGGTCAGCGTTTCCAGGTCTTCCTCATCTAGTTATATTTGATGTGTATTTTTCTTATTTGTTGTATTGCATTGAGCTGCTGTGATGAGTGAATTTCCCCATTGTAGGATTAATAAAGTCCATCTTATCTGCGCTCTCAGCGTTTCTGCACCATCACTGCAGCCGGGGAATGACTAACAGCACTGCAGCTTCACTTTCTACCTAAATGATATATAGTATAGTTGTGGAAAGTGGAAGGAAAGGAAACTGTTTTAACACTGGTACCACACCGTTCTATCTACACAGAGCCAACGCTGATGTGTGTTTGTGTGTATTTGAAGACACTGTGTCCTTCCAAGGTGAGTCAGTGGGCATGTTGCCAACACCTAGCCCTTTGCAGGGAGTGTAAGAAAAGATCGGCCATTGCTCAGGTGTTCTGTGTCAGTGGGCAGAATGCAGCGAGTGACCTCCCATTAAACATCCAACCCCTTAACCAGGGATCAGATTGGCTCTCACGCCTCATGCTGTGTTAACATTATATCAAGCCGCCGACTGGGAGAAACACATTAGCCTTATAGAGGTAATTACAAGTGCCGAGTGAAAAAGGCTTTTGTAGTGTAGCTAATGCCAGGGTCGGCTTAACTGTCCAGGGGACAGATATTAGATTTGGACTAATTACTACCAAAGAAATTGTCCGATAAACACTGAGGTCGGTGGATTATCTTGAGTAATCAGGACATTGTTTCTGAGAAATAGATGTTGCTTTTGTATTTATTTTAATATAGCTTTTCAATATTTTTTGTAATTCCATTTGCCTGTATAGTATCGTGGCAAAGGTAGAAAATATATCATCTCAAAATATCTACCAAAAAAGCAACAGAAATGATCAAATACCACTAAGGGTGCTTGACAAAATATGTTTTTGTATTTTGGGTGACCGTTGAACGATTGAATGATTATTGATCCATTGACGATTCTTAATTTTATCTCTGTCTCACCTGAAGCTACTTATCTAGCTAAAATATAAAATATAACCAATAACCTTCATTTGTAAAGTAACAAGTGACTAAAGCGGTCAGATAATCGCAGTGGAGTAAAACAAGTTCGATGTTTCCTCTAAAATGTATCGGCGCAAAAGTGGCAATAACAGAAACACAAACTCAAGTACAAGTATCTGACATTTGTACTTAAATACAGTACTTGAGTACACGTACACTCCTGCTTACCGAAACACATGAGTTGCAGCAACAGGATGCCGTTCCATTTCTACCTTTCCACCAGAAAGAGCTGAACAGGAAACTACAGGAGTCAGAGGGAGCCACGAGCAGATGGCTTCGCTCAGACTCTGGTGCACGGAGCCGAGTAGAAAGGACCCTCGAAGCCCTGCAGAGCGCTCATGGTTGATAATGACCATCGGCTTTCTGTGTAGAAGTGTGTATCGTGGGGAGGGGAGCCAGGAGTGCTGAACCATTGAGGAAATGAGTTAGGGGGGGTCAGGGAATTGGGAGAGCTGTCAATCTGACCTTGATCCTGGCTCCTACAAAACTAACCCCTGGGCCTCCCAGCGCTCTCACCACCCCCGGGTCCTCTTAATCACCACATGGAGGCACATTACTAATCTTAACAGTTTACTTCGAGAGCAGTTAAGGCCTTCGTTTCCCTTTTTTCTTCCACAGCTTTCATCTGCCTTATCAGCCTCTCTATCTCTCTCTCTCTCAACTCTGAGCAACTGCTAACAGAAAAGCCTGTGTGTGTGTGTGTGTGTGTGTGTGTGTGTGTGTGTGTGTGTGTGTGTGTGTGTGTGTGTGTGTGTGTGTGTGTGTGTGTGTGTGTGTGTGTGTGTGTGTGTGTGTGTGTGTGTCCACCCTATCAGGAGAGGGATCTATCTGTGTTTGTAAGTGAACACAAGACACGACAGAGATGAAACAAGCATGGAGGAGAGTAGCTTTCGGTAATCTTGGAGAATACTGAAAAACAGCATTAGCACAAAGTCTCCCAGAGGCTAATGAGCCCCCCCCCCCCCCACCCCCCCATTAGCACTGCTTCTACTGAAGCCACTGACCACTTTCTTGGGCCTAATTCAAAGGGAAATGGAAAAGCATGAAAAGAAGAATAAAAGGAAACATTTACTTTATCAGGCTTTCTTCACACCTCTCACAACCACTTTCCTCTTGTTGGAAAAGAAGCAGTGTAGCATAATGCGCAGAGCGAGATAAACATGAGCCTCGGGGCTGTTCTTTACATATTGGGAGATAAATAGTCCTTCTCACATCAGGACAATCAGTCTTTTTGTAAATTGTTTTCAGAAACAATCATTAGGTGTTCATTTCCCTGGGCTAAATGACGCTAAATGGCAAATTTAATGAGTACAACAGAGAGAAAGAATTAAGCCTCACCTGCCACAAACAGAAATACACAAACATGCTTGTGGGCCTGCAACAATCCCTAGGTTATTCCAGACATTGTTGAGTATTTCCCAGTGGGGTACAGAGAGAAAAAAGAGGGAGCATTACTTGGGAATCATTAAGTTAACTTGGTTTTCCTTCATCACATCATTCCAATATACAGTATGTATCTGTTCACTTCAATATCTGGTCCCATTAAAGCCAAAATATTCGTTCGGATTTTAATGATAACCCAATTTTTTATATTCATCCCAGCAGTCGTTTTGTAAGGGCAGGAATCCCATTTTTCAGAGGTTGAATATTGCATTTCAGCATTAAATGTCATATGATGCTCCTCAATGACAAAATTAAGGGCTTGTTTTGACTGGCGCGTGTGTGTGTGTGTGTGTGTGTGTGTGTGTGTGTGTGTGTGTGTGTGTGTGTGTGTGTGTGTGTGTGTTGGAGGGGGTTGCTATTTACTTTTCTACAAGAGTCATGTAATTGATATAGAGCCCATGATCCCCTGTGGACTAGAGCTAGACCTTTAATTTGGTCGGGCTGATATTAGCTTATCAGTATGAATGTCAG
>CM042438.1:32488810-32518810 GCA_023631565.1 Gymnocephalus cernua | reverse complement strand
CCACAGAAATGTACAACTGTGCACTGCAAAAAGACCATGTGTAAAACTGAATTGAAAAAAAAAAAAAGCCTAAACACTTAGCCGCAATATCAGCATTACATTGCATGCTACATATTTCTTTTAGTTTACAATGAATTCTCACCCTGCCCTTCTTTCTTTCTTGTTCTTCTGAAGTGTGCTCTCAGAAAGCAGAGAGCGTTGATAGACTCTGAGCTCAGGCGGATTTTCGTGACAAATTGGCCGCAGATAGAAAACTCTCTCTCCGCCTCCACGGATGGAGCCTGAATAACAGTAAGAGCTTCCAACAACTGTTGCAGCTGAATGGATTTAGTGAGCCTGTATTACTGTAGCTACCGTACGGCACCGTCACCTGCATCAACGTTACCGTATGACAACAATAGACATGCACTCCTTGCGTTTTTTATTTTATTTTATTTCCCGTCATAACCTTTCCTGGGAAGTCTTGATCAGATTTCCCAGGAATCCCGTTTCCCGGGATTAAACCCTAGTGGTGCTCCAGCCTACAAATTGTATCCTACAGACTAAAGAAAAAAATCTTTGTTTTGTACAGTTCCTTGAGAAAAAAAATCACATTATAATCATTTAAAAAAGGAAATAAGGAAAATAAGAATAATGATACAAAAATAACATTACCTCCAATATCGTGGATCATATCGTAAAAAGAAAAAAAGTATTTTAAATAAGATCACCTTCGGCTTGGCAAAATTGTTAAAGGCATTTGTCACCATTTCTCTGACATTTTACTGAGAGAAAGATTGATCAAAATGAAAAGAAAATGTCCTGTTAAATTAAAGGTCTAAAATGGCCCAAAGAAATAATCTTTAACCCTTGTGTTGTCTTCCAATCAACCATCAACTTTTGGCGCTTTTTCTGACGTTTTTGTTGTTTTTTCCAACTTCAATTGCCTATTTTTGAGGGGGAATAAACAAAAACATTTCGCTGCAAAGGCATCACCGGTCCTTTGGAGGACAGCCACGACCAGCGGGCGCTCGTGGGATTGTTGTCAGCCGCAGCAAGCGAGGAGGGCGGTGAGAAAGCAGAAGCAAGGCCGCCGGTCGGAAACTACCAGACCGATCCCCACAGCCAAGACTCCTACTCTCCAACGCCAGATGGATCGCACACAAAATGGATATACATCATATATATCCATATATATGCTACAATTACACACAGGACTGCTGCATGATGATTATTACCGAAGCCTGACTGAACACTCTCTCGTCCCACACGACAGCTAGCTAGCTAGCAGCTGACTTGAAAACGCATGTTGTTGTCATATAAGGGCACAGTTACACAGACGTTTAAATTGCATTTTGTGTCTGTTAAGAAACACAAAGGCACAACTTATCGTATGCCCCCATAACTGCTGTTTTAGCTAAGTTGGAGCATTATGCATTAGCTGCAGCAGCTCCGTGTTGCTAGCACCGATTCGCCATAAAATTGAATAACAATGCTATGAGTAAGTAAAGTAATCATTCATTTTACCTGAAGAACATTGTATGGTATCCATGTTACGTTTAGGCAATATGGTTTAAAGAAACCCAAGTTCCTGAGATTAAAAACTCTGAAAACAGGTCAAATTTGACCCGAGGAAAACACAAGGGTTAAAAAAAAAAGAAAAAAAGTGAAGCCGTGCTCGCTCTCGGGTTCACTGTCACACAATTTGGGGTTTTGTGAGATTCACACATGGGCTTGAGAGTGAGGAGGAAGTGTGAGTCAGGAAAAATGCTCCAAATCCCTGCGTGGAACTGGCTGTTGGGTTTAATTAGAAATTCATCTGAAGTATGTCTTACCCGGCACTCGACTACTCTCGTTGGTGACACCACCTAGAAAGTTATTTAAAAGTAATTTGCCTCACCTGAACGCTGACATACTGCAGTAGTAGTGTTTACAAGCATGAAGCCGCTGTTTACAGTGTCCTCTAAATGCAGCATCAGTGTCTTTCTCGGCTCATTTGTCAAAAAGCAATCTTGCTCCGTGTTTTCCCAGGAGTGCACACTGCCCCTAGTGGTGGAGAGGTGTGCTGGCCAACTCTTTATCTGCACTGCCGCATTTTTCTCAGTCACAAATGGTAATTAGTCTCACGTGAAGTGGAGGAGGGGGAGAAAAACAACAGCCGCCACACAAGGATGCAGGTGTTTGCTTCATGTTTTGCTGTCATTTAAACCGCAATTCTCTGCAGCAAACAGCCCTTCTCATCATATTTGTGAACGGATGGAAGGATGGAGAGGAGGAAAGGCCGCCAATGATTCAGCCCCCCCCCGCATCTCAAAATGTCTCAAATTATTTCCATTTACCCCCCACAAACCTCTGCAAACCTAGCAGAGCCTTTCCTCTCATCGTACCCCCCACGGTGCAAGATTGATCCCATCCCCACCCTTTCCCATCTCAGCTATAAACCGCCGTGTCAAGACGATGCCCCCCCCCTACCCACCCCTTCCTCTCCCGGGTTTCGTCACCCGGCGGCTCATCAGAACGGAAATGAGAGTTTAAAAAAACAGGACGAGAGAGGAGCGAGGATGAGCGTCTGAGATGTCGGAAAGAGTGATGAAACCCGAGATGTTTTCCATGCAACGACGTGTCACATCTTTGTGTACAAAAGGTAATTTACTCCGAATGGAGCAGCGGGCGTGGAGATTTAGGGGGTGCGCAATTTCACCAGGTATGTGTAATGGCTTAGGGGGGGAGGCAATAGGCCTTTTGATGTACTCTGCTCTGACGTTTATGGTGAGCCATTTGAAGAAGAAAAAAAAATGCATTTATTCAAACGCAGAGACAGATAGAATCACACACACTCACACAACCACAGTGTGGAAACGCGTGCAAAGAATGTGAGAACACACCGTTTGGTGGCACATATGCGCACATCCTCACCTAGATGAGAGTGTGCAAATTCTTAAACCTTAATCAGAGAGCTGTGACATTACACAAAAAGAAGCGATATCCACAGTAATTTCCTTATGCACAAATGTCTCTCTTTGTATGATGATATAACGGTGTCTTGCAGCCTGAAATGGCAGGATGTGTATCAATTGATCGGATGATGCTTAGAAAAAGGCTTCTGAATGAAGCAAACAACCCATGGCTCTACTTACGGTGTCATCTCATTACCAGACAAATAACAGCACAGAGGCGAAAAGGTAAAAGAGCAGCCTCTGTCCAAACGTTTATGAAGCTCAATAAAACGTGTGTGAGCCAAATCAAGGGGGGCTTGGATTGCTCCCAGCAGGTTCGTTAAGGTACCAATGTTGCTCCCTTAAAGTGCTCATATTATGCTTTTTGGCTTTTTCCCTTTACTTTATGGTGTTATATATCTTTTTGTGCATGTAATAGGTTTACAAAGGTAAAAAGCCCAAAGTCCCCCCCAAAGAGACTTACCATCTCCAACAGAAAACACTGTTCACCAACTGCTCCAAACAGCTCTGTTGTAGTCCAGCCTTTACTTCAGAGACACACGTGGTCACTTTGGAACACACGTTATAATGCTCGCCTAGCTGCTAGCATGGCACGCCCTCATACTCTGCTTCTGATTGGCTAGTAGTCCTTACCTAGGTACTGTCAGGACACGCCTTCATACTCTGCTTCTGACTGGCTAGTAGTCCTTACCTAGGTACTGTCAGGGCACGCCCTCATACTCTGCTTCTGACTGGCTAGTAGTCCTTACCTAGGTACTGTCAGGACACGCCTTCATACTCTGCTTCTGACTGGCTAGTAGTCCTTACCTAGGTACTGTCAGGGCACGCCCTCATACTCTGCTTCTGACTGGCTAGTAGTCCTTACCTAGGTACTGTCAGGGCACGCCCTCATACTCTGCTTCTGACTGGCTAGTAGTCCTTACCTAGGTACTGTCAGGGCACGCCCTCATACTCTGCTTCTGACTGGCTAGTAGTCCTTACCTAGGTACTGTCAGGACACGCCCTCATACTCTGCTTCTGACTGGCTAGTAGTCCTTACCTAGCTACTGTCAGGACACGCCCTCATACTCTGCTTCTGACTGGCTAGTAGTCCTTACCTAGCTACTGTCAGGACACGCCCTCATACTCTGCTTCTGACTGGCTAGTAGTCCTTACCTAGGTACTGAGCATGTGCGACTCCCAACAAAGATGGAACAGAAGTGAGATGTCTCACTCTGTAGCTAAAACAGAGAGCTCAACACACAGGGTGAAAAGAGGAGCTGCAGCAATGTGCAGTACAACAAATATGGTGTTTTCTGAAAATTAAACCACATAAATATATTCTGGTACAACATCTAAATACAATTATGAACCTGAAAATGAGCAGAATATGAGCACTTTAACACTCGCTGTTTGGTGGCTTTTTCATGGGAAAAATCTCCTGTTGCAAAGGAAGTGATGCATTTTAGTGTTGAACTGTACATTTGTCCTGGGCAGTGATGAAGATTAAAAGAGTAAAAGGATACATTTTGTGTATTACACTTCTTTTGAATTTGTCAAGTCAGCAAATTACATTATCTTTCCGAACCCGGCTCATTGGAAATGTTAATCTCCTTGCACATGAAAACTAGGTGAGAGCAGAAGTACTGTACATTAGTTTGGGTAATAGTTTTACAGTGTGCCTTCGTTTTCTTTTTTAAATAAGTTTGGCTAACCTACAGGTTTGTTCAAAACTCTGATCTGCTGACTGCTTATTTCTTCCAAATTGTAAGTGTTCCAAGACCTCAGCCTAAACTACATGAAGACCCAAGTTGTAATGATACACACTTATCTAAGAAATCTTTATTCGTTTTCATTATTTGTTTGACAGGGGATCTCTAAGAAATGCAGTCAAAATCAAACATGTTTAGACTAGGCCTACATCTTCAAAAGTGTTAACACACAGTGCATGTGTATGTAGGGGGGATGGAAACGTTTCAGAAAATCACCAGTCCAATTATGAAAGCCCTGCATGCTTTGTACCCACAAACAATAAAAGAGGCTCAGGCATAAAAAGCGGTTTAACTCAAGCGTTTGTCGCAGCCAGACAGGTTGACATTAGCAGACGGAGACGGAGTCCCAGGCAGCTGAAGATTTGAAAAACAAATGACAGCTAGAGTCTCCATTGCAGTTTGTCATTGCATTTCCTTCCAGCATAGCCATCTGTGCCTTTGTTTAAATCCACACTTCCCCACAGAGTTTATTGCAGCAGTTGCTCTCTCATAAGTTCAACCTTCCAGTGCCAGGGCAGACTACCATGACACTAACTCCCCGCCCAAGCAATGCAGACCGTCTCTGTCTGTGGAATAGATTGTCAAATCCTCACATCGAGCCGAGCCAAAGTGAACTCCAATCCTTCTATCTCACATCTGAGGCCATTAGCTGCCACCTAAAAAATCGTTAGCGGTTTCTCTCAAATCCCTGCGGTTCATAAAATATTCACCTGTTACTGTCGGCAAGGTGGCTGGGCACCGCCAGGTTATTTAAGGGCAGGGGCAGAGATGCCCCCTGAGGCCCCGCTGGTGTGCAAAGTCACACGGCCTCAATTAATCTCTGTCAGCCCTTGGACAATGTGTGACCTATACTTGTCCCTCCTCATGATGGGGTTTAATGGGAGTAGGTGGCTTTGACTTGGCCGCCATCATCCACTCAATTTATGGATATCCTATAGGAGCTGCTGTGCTGAGACTGGAGGTGGGGCAAAGTATTGATTTAGGGTTCTGACATACAGGTATTAAATGAGCCATTCACAGAGTTAGTTTAAAAGTATATTACTCCCCTGCTTTTGTGTGTGTAGTCTCCGCCAAAGATGAGAAGCGGAGCTGAAATAATGTTTGAAATTATTGAATAATCCGGCGTCTCTGGTCCAAAATAGTTTAATGATAGCCAGGCGGATTCTTTTAAGAGGATGAAAGAATGAAGGGGTGCTGTCAATTCAAGAGTGGGCTTGTGAGATGGCTAGGGTGGCAGCGATTGAAAGAATGTCACCCAAACGGTTTCATCCAAACGGATTTCCAGATTGGATGTCTACATTAGGATATGGGGAAGGTACTTGAGCTTTCTGGAGGGCTCCTAAGAAGCTTTGTGCTAGGGAGAGACGTGTATGATGGGCTTATGGTGTTGTCATTTATACATGTTTGGTTCATGCTTTATTGTCTATTTTGTTAATATTTTGCTGTATGGTCTTGAATAATGTAGTTACTGTGTCATCTTTTATTGATTTTGGTCTGGGTTGGTGGTGATGACGAAGGGGGGATATAATAACAATACATTTTATTAAAAGGCGGCTTTCTCGGCACTCAAAGACACCGTACAGGGATACAAATATGTTCATATTGCAAATTGTATGTCTTGTGTGTTGTGTTAAAGTTAAATAAAAATTGTTAATCATAAATAAGACCCGGAGTCTCCTTCTTTTCATCACTTTGTGTCTCAAAGCAGACACGTACACCCTGTGAGCAGCATTAGCTTGAGCCGCTGTGCGGCACTAGCTGCCTGCCGTCATTAGAGCGGCACGCTAAGCAGCCAGAAGAACACAAATAATCAAGATACTGGAATGGGGTCAATGAATTAAGTGAAGCCTCTGTAATGCTTACATTGTCTAATGCTGTCTGAAGACATTCTGCTCAGGCTATGCTGGAACAAAAACAAGCCACCCCCTCACATATTAATATACACATGGGCCACACTGCCGATAGTCGAGTCATTTTTCACTGTGTGTATTGCAGGCATACTGTATCTGTTATTTAATGCAGGACCCCTGGGAACTAGTTGGAAACTCTGTGAAGGAGAAACAGGACATTCCGCTCTGTAATGATGTATCCTGGTGCTGGGCACAAGACCATAGTCCTTTTTTTTCAAAATGGAGACAACACACACACAGCAGAATTAAATCATGTTTGTCACTTGAAGAACGCTTTGGACGCCATTACATGCCACTAATGGCCTGCCTGTGGAAAAGGCCATGAGACAGGCAGCATAACGACAGCAAGAAATAAATAATGAAAAATGGAAGCAACATGCACTGCATCATTATCTCTGGGTCTCGCTCTCGCCTGCTGCCTTGCTCGAGGTTGTACCCAATGTCTGCGGTTGCACAGTTGGTGCAGCGCCACCCCGCAGACAGCATGCCTGATGACCAGGCCATGCCGGATAACACTTCGCCTCGTGTTAGCATCACAGCTAGATTAGAGGGAGAGGTTGAGATGCTCAGCGCAAGGCCATCGCCGATGCATCGCCTGGGAATAATGTTGTAAATAAATAAATAATTAATAATAATAATAATAATAATAATAATAATAATAATAATAATAATAATAATAAATAATGTTCCAGCATGTGGGTCTTTTCATGCTCATGCACGTGTTTGTTGCTATGGTGAGTATTAAGGAAAAAAGGAGAAGAGAGTGAGCTAGAGATGCCGGGACGTGCAGGTTTTATAAAACAGACAGTGGATTCTCAGTGTGTGTTTACTAATCCACTTATGTTTGCACCCTAAGGCTATCACATAGTGAAGTTCCAGAAGGGAGCATTGCATTAGGCTAACCTGCCAGCTAATGCTTTATTCAGGCAGAGAGCCCCGACAAAACAAAAAGAATCACTCGCTCTCAGATGGATGAAACATATAAATACATCTGGGCCAAATGTGGTGCTCAAAATGGGATTACTCTTTTTGATCCCAATCTTGGAATCCATAGATTCTGGAATAACGGAGGAATGAAGGACAATGAATTTAGCTGCAGCCTGCCCAGTAGTTGCTTCATCTCTAGTAGGGGTCCGTCATAGCCGAAGGGTAAATTAACTACCTGTTGAGACTGCTCCATCTGGCCAGAAGCCTCAAAGAGTAAGGAGATCCATGGAGTTGTGCACCGTTCAAGTCCCCCCACACATGATTTATACTTGCAGCTAAGTTTGAGAGGTGATTTATGACACTCCCTGATGCCGGTGACACCGCCCATGCAGCCCATTTGAAGAAGGACAGGATCTTTTCTGTCCTGATTAAGGAGAAAATTCTCCATCGCCGACTCAACAAACGTGTCACCTTTGAGAGCAACCAGATCTTAGCGTTCGGCAGCCAGCAGACTCTTTGTAGCCTGCAGCCATGCTGCCGGACACATCTTTGTTTGTGCTCAAGTGTAATAAAGGCAATACTTCCACTTAGAGAAACACATGCCTTAAAAGATGAGATGGTAGATGAAGAGTGCTTATTCAGTGCTTAGTGTCTGAATATGTTGCCACAATGTGGCTAGATCGGCCTGGGTGCTCAGGTCAAAAGTTCACCTAACAGTGGACTAAGAGGAGTGTAGTCTCTTGAATTATGCAGTTCCATCCCACATTATTATGGAGATGGTATGTTTGATAGGCAGCCAGACGTGTGAGAACCCGTTGAGTCTGTCTGGAGGTCACAAGGTCTTCCAAGTAGACATCTAGGAAGTAATCCCAGTCATTTGCCCCAGGTGAACACTATCAGATGCACCCGTCATTGCTGAATGGGACGGAGACTAGGGACACATAAAGCTAAGAGGAGCTCAGTCTGGCGATAGGGATATAAAATTTTCTCCAACCCTCAGGCTAGATTCTTTAGTATGGCTGAAGTGGATTTCTGAGGAGAATTAGGGCCTCTTAATCTGTTTTGTCACAGAACTCAGCCAGGAGACAATGAATATTTAGGACAGAAAAGGGACTGATTTTCCACATTAAATTCAATAATGGCACTCCACTGCTTAATTATTTTTGAATGCTAAATAATGAGCCACTGCCAAAGCTGGCAAAGTCTCACGGAGCAGCAGAAGCACATTTCCTGTCGGGTATGCTTGTAAAAGTGTCAATTTGAATGTAAGTAGGAATATCTATTTTTTAATCTAGCATTTTATAAAATATAGCCAATGCTTTAGGATTCTTCCTGCAGTTAGAACAGCAGGTCCCTTCCCCCGGATCTGAACATGCATACCTTTTCTCACTGTTACTACCCCACATGACAATGTTACGCAAATATGCTACATACAGAAGCATTCCAACAATCTGCCAGTACAGTCTTTTACAGATGCTCCATCTCAGCAGTGATTAGCATGTAGTACCATGCCGGTGTCTTGGAGACGGACCAAGCTGCAGCCCATAGGGAATGAATGGATGCGATCTCCAGTAATCCCGGATCATCCAGGCCCTGATTGAGGTAAGAGCCAGCCGTGTCTCTGTGCATCACCCATCCTGTTTAGCTAGCCAGACACATTAATGCCAGTCATGCATTGGAAACAATCAGCGCCCAAGGACATAATCCTTACCCAAAGCTGTGTAAATAACTCAGCATGGCTCAGAGGGGGGTTACGACGGCAAAGTCACATACCGAATGCAGGGGATACAGTTTGGGTATTCATGAACCCTTGCTTCGGCGTTCGGAGCTTTGCAGAAAAGCGCTACAGGAAATCACTCACCGTGCATCAGCATGAAAGCTTCTCTGAAATTATCCAATTATAATTCAAACAGCTGTATGTATACTGTATTTATGTGTGCGAGTACATGCTTGGGTGTGTACATGTTTAAGGGTGTCTGTACTTTTTCCCACTCTGTCAGCACTCTGCTTTGACAGAGAGCTAGAAGTGAAAGGACAGGGCAATATTACTGGCTGTTTGTTTTCCGCGTTTCCCCCTGTCGCTCTGTCACTCTGGCTCAGCATCACAGCCGCTGACTGAGATGCTCTGACGGCTCTTCTGTCACATTGGCAGCGTGGCGCGAAGGCTGACTGATGGCCAGGACAGGTAAGAGGCGCGGGCTGGTGGGTGGGAAGCAGCAAAGCCCAAAAACCTGTGTGCATTCATCTTTGTGTGCATTAGAAAGCACAGGGAGGAAGGAATAACTAAGTGTGAACGTGCATGTGAGTGCAGTGAATGTGAATGTGCATGCATGTAAGCAAAGGAAGAAAGAGGTGCCTTCAGCTATTCCTGTTTTTTTGCTTCTATGGCTTTCAGTTATGAGGCTTCATGCTGCTTGGATCATGCTGGAGCCAGTTTTTTCCATAAATAATAAAAATAGAAGAGATCTCCAGCTCTGACATGGCCGTGTATTGAGTCGGGGGTTGTCGTACAGGGCCAACGCCGCTGATCAATTAGCAGCAACACACTTCTAATAAGCAGCGGATCCTTGAGGGAAGCCGGCAACCGAGGGCTTTGCGTGGGTAACAGCACAGCATCCAGCCAACTCTGGCTTCATGTGTTATTCATACAGACAGGGCGCTGGCAACGCAGGGTTGCCAACTTTGTGTCCGTGAAAAGGAATATGTTGTGCTTCCAAAAACTTATGAAGCTCACTGTATACATTAGGCTTTGAAACTGCATTAAGCAGTCTTACTTCTATCGACCTCTATCCGCAAAAAAGTAAGACTTGAGGCAATGCTTCAAAGTTGGTATAGAAACAATAACGCCATTGACTAACTGTAGCTGAGATCAATTAAAAATGTGAGGTTAAAAGGTAATGTGTCACCATGCAAAATACTGGGACAAATACTGTAAATAAAATGCTGCTTTGTCACTATCATTTTCTGGCGCGAGAAGCAGGCGTTTTAGCTTTTGTAGCTGAAACTCACTCCCTGCACCATCCATCAGTGAGCTGAAAATGCCAGTAGCTGGGAGAGTGGAGGGGGGACCGGGGGTGGGATTGTTCCAACACAGAAGGCGGGACTCAAAGAGAGTTCTGAAAGACTTGAAATCTTAGCACCTGGCTGAGTAACTGCTGAGTCATTGGTATTCATTTAACACCCTTTCAGTCAATTACAGGTTTTATGTTGTGATTTTGTTTTTATGTTATGATTAGGGCTGTCACCATTAGGACATTTTAGTTTACAATTAATTGTCATACAAATATTACGATTAAATGTGCTGCTGAGTTTGGCTTTGCAACTAGAGCTAAATCCATGTTGTTAATTGCAACGGAAATGATGCAATCATGGACAAAGGAGTGTCAATTAAACTTCCAATAGTTTCTTGAAACAATATTTACCTCTTGCTCTGCTGCACAAAGATTTATTTTAAATAGCCTGTTTAAAACTGTTGTGTAGGCCGACCTAATGTAACAAAAACGTGGTTCAACACAGTTGTCTAATGTAGAAGGAGGCTTGATCTTATTTTCAAAAGTTAATATTAGGGATTGACCGTTACTGGTTTTTCAAGGCAGATACCAATAGTAGTTAACAAAACCAATAACCCATATTTGGAACCAATGCATTTACAGCGGAAATAAAAATCTTTAAATCCAAATTAAGATTTTGGAATGTTACAAAATCCAACACAAAACTTTGTTTAAAGGCTTTAAGCAATTATTTAATAAATTAGAAACTCAACATAATAGCCAGTAAGAGAGAGTCAGATGGTGTTGTGGGCGGGACATTAAGTCAGACTCAGTGGAGAGTGAAACTGAAGCAGAGGGACAGACACAGAGCTGTAGCTGAACCAAAGTAGAACACTTTTTAATTCATTAACTTTATCGGTTATCAGGCAAATAAAACGCAGATACAGATCATCTGCAAACTGCCAAAAAACGGGCCTTCACCATTGTCTTCTCTGCTCTCTCTCTCTCTCGATTAAATCAATTAAATTAGAAATTAAACACTGCTAGACCTGTGGGGAAGTGTCTCTGCTATAAATGATGAGAGCCGTTATCGGCACCTCTCTGTCATCATCTTGATAGTCTTGCATAGTCAACACAACATTCCGGGATGGGAGAAAAACGTGCTCCGATTTATTGGTATTTTGGGTGGTGCTAAGCGCCGGACACAATAACCTCAGCAAAATAGTCTCAGGAAGGAACTTGTTTTGGTGGAACATTTGATGATAGACTCTATCATCTTGCTTTGGAGAGCAATAAATACGGTTTCATATGATGTTACCGGGAAACACCTGCCCAACAGCATCAAGATCTGGACAGCCAACCTATCTTTCCATGTTTTTCCTGAAAGTGGAACCTTTTGTTCAGGTAACTGACCCAGCTGATGAATACGCCCCTAATTCACTTTCTATTTGTTGCCAGACTTTTAACTTTGGCTTTTAAAGCCCAAAAAACACAGTGAACAGGTGAAGCAAACAAATAGGTTATCGCTTCTGCTCAAAACGCGATGAAAACCCCCACCACCTACAATATAAGTGCACAATATAATAATAATCAATAAATAATATAAAAGACCATACACAACATACAAGATGTAGCTCCTGCACTGCCCATACTCTACTGCGCTAGCTCAGTTATCGCTGTCACTTTATATCAAAAATGCTCCGGGTTTAATTGGGAGTGTGATGGCCCTACATCTTTTCTCAAAGTGCTCCAGTTCCCTCCCATAGTCCACAGTCAGGTGTAAGATGTAAGATGAACTGGAGACACTCATCTGATCATGGGTGTAATTGTGGTCGCTCGTCTGTGTGTGTCAGTCTGGTGATTTACCCTGCTTCTCTCCAAATGTAAGCCAATAGAACATAAAGAAAATGAGTTGTACATTAGAAGTCTGTTTAAGCATGTTACATGATTGCGTGCACACTGCCCTATAATGATCCTTAAAAGTACTACACCACTTGTAATGAATGTATGTCAAGTTTTCAACCAAAACGGCAAAAAACTGACCAGTTTTTCTGTATAAGTGCACAGATAAATCTAATGTTTTTTTAACAGCATGTTACGCTTACACTACAATCAAATGGTGTACTACAACTACAAACTTTCTCAAAAGAAGTGGAATAATGTACCAGTGTGGTAAGATTGTTTTAACATGTTTCAAGAATTTTCAACAAATGATATTTTAAGAAATAGTGCTGGAGTAGGATTAACAACATTCTTGAAACAAGTTAATTTGCATTTAACACATTACAGACTGTTTGCCTTGTTTTAAGTAAGTGAGATTTTTGGGGTTTAAAATGACAAAAGGTACTTTTATTTATTTTTGTACACCTTAAATTCTATGTGTTACCCTATGGATCACATTTCCACTAAATCTCTGAATCTTTCTTGGGGGAGGGATAAGGTTTCTTTGAGAGCTACACAAGGTGTGAATGTCATCTCGGTGGCAGAAACATGCACCGAATGCAGACAAACACATACGTCTCATCAAAGAAGACAGGGGAGACTAAGGCCTGAGGATAATGGGCAGACAGCGCTGTGTGTCTTCTTTCATTTTGCCGGTAAGAGAAGAAATGAGAGTTAAAACACTGGGGAGATACATTCTTCAAGTAGACAGATCGCCTCTACAAATACACCCGGTCCCCCGTGGAAGGGCACATTCCTCAGAGACGACAGTTCTCTAAAGATATTCAGCTGAATTTACTAGAACATCAGAGAGAAGGGGAATATGGGGGAGCAGTAACCACCCTCATAAACCTGTCTTTATTTTAGAGTATTGACTAGGGCTGGGCGATAAAACGATAATGATATGTATCGCGATAGACATGTAATCAATATCAATAAAAAATGCGCTCGATAAAAGTTCGATAATTTTTTTTCTTCGTCGGAAGAAACCAGAGGTTTCAAAGCAAGTTTGGTTGCATAAACAAAGGCACTCACTCTCTGGTAGCCTAGCAACGTAGGGAGTGACACGCTAACAGCCAATCATGTAACAGTATTGTGTTTGGTTGCGCCATATCGTTGTCTCGTGTTGGATTCTTCAATAACAGAAGCGGCGTGGAGTGATAAGTGAAAAATGAGTGAAGCAGCGAGCGCGGAAGTTCTTGATGAAACGGGAAACGTCAGCTCGCCAATATGGCAGTTTTTTGGATTTTGTAAGTCTGACCGTAGTCAGACCAATGTCGTCTGCAAATTATGCAAGACCATCGTCCCCACCGCAAACCTGTTTTACCACCTTAGCCGCGCTCACCGTTTGGAGCACAGCCGTGTTCGCCAGCAACGTCCAACAACATCTGCAGCTGGAACCCCGCACAAGCAGCAGAGCACCACGGAGAGGTACTCTCAGCGCCTTATGACGGTAAAAGCTAAACGGTACAAATAAATAACGGAGGCAGTGGCATATCACATAGCCAAAGACATGCTTCCGCTGAGCACTGTTGAGAAGCCAGGTTACCACCCCCCCCCCACCATGTACGGTTTAGGCTGTACCGTGACTGTTAGACGGAGAAAAATAATAACTGTTACTGTATCAGGTTTGTTTTTTATGTTACAGATGTAAAGTCTACCTCAGTTTTATTTCAATTTCTCCTATGTTTACAAAACACTGCACATATTTTAAAACACTTCATTCACCAGAAGTGTTCATTGTGATTTTAGACTTATGTCTACATTTGAATTATTTGAGTGTTTTCCGTGGTTGTGTTGACATTTCTGCTTTTATAACTGAGGGGATTATAATCGGAGGAAGGTTAAGCTTAAAATAAAAACGTTTAAATTGAATACATTTTTTTCTCCTGGTCCTTATTTTAAATAGGTCATAAAAAATATCAATAATTATCGATATCGACTGATATGAAACACTTATATCGTGATACAGTTTTCAGCCATATCGCCCAGCCCTAGTATTGACTAGAATAAACTCAACAGCAACAATCAGCGTTCAGCGTTGCAGGTTCTTGGAATCAATAAGCATGGGCAGCCTACTTAGTGATATATAACACATTCCACCGAACCCTTGAGAATGATTATAATTAGAGTCTACTGTATACGAGTCATTGAGAAAGTGGGTAATTCATTTGCAAGAGAGAGGTTTCAACTATCGGCCAGCAGCTCCTTTTCCTCCATCCTCCTTTAATAGAAGCACTGATCATCCATTTGTTAATCAAGCATCAATGACTGCTCGTCCTTTTTCTGTATTTTTGGAAGGTAGAGAAGCTGCTGTTGGGGGCCTGATACAGCCAATTTTCTAATTTCCCATTCACCACTCAATAAAGAATGTATCAGAGTAGAGCTGTAATTATCGTCCTTTTCAACAAGAATTCGAGAAACTTGGCAATCAGCGCTACATAGCATGAAACATCACAACCATAAATCTAATGTAATATAGGCTAACATGGCTTTTTTTGGATCATCACTCTTATTCATGGCTGAAAGTCCTTGCAATCACATGTACTTGTGTTATTGGCTGAAGTAATCAAGGCCATTCCAGTGCGAGCTGCAGGGTCAGGTTTGGAGACTGGAAAAAGACAGCGCAGGTGCTGGTGCAAACTATATTGGTACAACATAGGGTTTGACGATATGGAGAAAATCAAATATCACAATATATTTTACAAAATAGCTCGATATCGATATTGTGGCGATATTGTAGGGTTGTCAATAAGGGTGGGGGGAAAAAAATCGAAAATCGTATGTATTTTAGAATTGATTCTTTTCGATAGAATCGTGATTGTTTTTTTTTTTTACTTATGATTAGTCCTGCACAATTAATCGTTCTAAAATCGCGATCTCGATTCACCCCTGTTCGCAATTACATTTTTAAATGACAATTTTGGGGGGGGCATTTTTGGCCTTTATTTTGATAGGACAGCTGAAGACATGAAAGGCAAGCAGTTAAAGAGTGTGCTAAGAAATGATTCTGTTTTCAATACTGTAAAATTAAATTGGCAATTTACAAACTCCATTTCTCTAGAGACTGAAGAATTGACATGTTTTAATTATATAAAGACATGTTGAAGGAGTTCAGATAGAGCCTGTATCAGGGCCATATTTAGTTCAGATAGAGCCTGTATCAGGGCCATATTTAGTTCAGATAGAGCCTGTATCAGGGCCATATTTAGTTCAGATAGAGCCTGTATCAGGGCCATATTTAGTTCAGATAGAGCCTGTATCAGGGCCATATTTAGTTCAGATAGAGCCTGTATCAGGGCCATATTTAGTTCAGGTAGAGCCTGTATCAGGGCCATATTTAGTTCAGATAGAGCCTGTATCAGGGCCATATTTAGTTCAGATAGAGCCTGTATCAGGGCCATATTTAGTTCAGATAGAGCCTGTATCAGGGCCATGTTTAGTTCAGATAGAGCCTGTATCAGGGCCATATTTAGTTCAAATAGATCCTGTATCAGGGCCATATTTAGTTCAGATAGAGCCTGTATCAGGGCCATATTTAGTTCAGATAGAGCCTGTATCAGGGCCATATTTAGTTCAAATAGATCCTGTATCAGGGCCATATTTAGTTCAGATAGAGCCTGTATCAGGGCCATATTTAGTTCAGATAGAGCCTGTATCAGGGCCATGTTTAGTTCAGATAGAGCCTGTATCAGGGCCATATTTAGTTCAGATAGAGCCTGTATCAGGGTCATATTTAGTTCAGATAGAGCCTGTATCAGGGCCATATTTAGTTCAGATAGAGCCTGTATCAGGGCCATATTTAGTCCAGATAGAGCCCGTATCAGGGCCATATTTAGTTCAGATAGAGCCTGTATCAGGGCCATGTTTAGTTCAGATAGAGCCTGTATCAGGGTCATATTTAGTTCACTGTGTTATATGTCACTATTTTTGGTAGCCTCTATGTTTACAGGCTTGTGGTGATGTGCAATGTGCTAAAAGTGCCACAAAAAAAAAATCTATGTTTGGTACTGCCAATTTGTTTTGTTTTGTAATGGTTCATGTGTGCAATGAACATTACACTTTGTGAGAAAAAAATTGCGGCAGAGAAACGTGATATGAATTCTAAGCTAAAAAAATCGTGATTCATATTTTTCCCCGAATCGTGCAGGCCGTGTTCATATGGTACGGCCGACGGTGACTACATCATATCCGTTTCCAGCTAAACAGACCGAAAATGCAGAAAATCCATGTTATGTACTTCTTTACAAATTAAATAAATGTCAGACTGACTGACTGATGTGATGTGCATTCTTCTTCTTACAACGTCTAATTACATTGTCTGGGAGTGTTTTTTGGGGGAGGACAGTCTCAGTAGAACATAGTGCGCATTGGCTAAGAGAAGTACATTAAAAAGTGTGAAGTGGACCAAAATGTTATGCTGAATTTAGGTGATAATAAAAAGTGGGAAATTGAGATCTCACATGTGTAACCTGTACCTTACAAACTGACAGCATCCCACTTGGCAGCTCGTCCTGTATTTACGGTAAATCCAATCTGACATGAATGCAGCATAAACCTGACTGATTTAGAGCCCCCTGCTCCCATTACTGTAGATGTGCCAGGCCTGCTTGTGAAGAGTCTGTTAGTGATGACAGTTTACATTGATCCCAATGGACACACTGAGCGACACCAATGAAAAACAGGATTCGCCTGATATGGATTTTTTAAGTGCATTCAAAACATATTTAAATATTACCTGCCACTTGCTGATATCTAATACTGGTATGCTACTGTGCATCTATTGATTTAACCACTTTCTTGTCGAATTTAGTTTTTTTAACTTTAACTTAATTGTATTCTTGTCAGGATGAAAAGGTATTTGATATAGCAGTGAGGCTATTATGAGTATAGCCCGGCCAATCCTGGATGTTTTAGGTGGATGCTTAAAAATTCTGACAAAACAAATATAACACAACACAACAATCTTGATACAGACCCCATGGATTTGTTTTCTGTGTATTGTGACCAACATAAATACTAAGCAGGCAATTTTAAGGCTGTGACACACCAACCCAACGGCCGACTGTCGGCAGAAAAGGCAGTTGAACTGATCAGTCTCCCCGAGTTGGTCAAAAAAGTGCCTCAGAACACACTGAAGAGACACCAACTTGAGCGTACGTTCTGCGCGTGCGCGAGACGTAATACGTCTCCATAACAGCAGGCGGCGCTAATCTGTATTGTCGCCCAAATAATTTAAACCGGCAGCTGACTGGACGAACGCGTCACGTGGGTCTGGCTTCTCCCAAATTTCACGTCCGACCACAATGGCGGCTCGTTCAGAATATGATCTCATATTTCACGAAAATAGTTCACCGAAACCTATTTCTGAAAACATTTTAAGCGAGAAATAGGCCGTGCAGTAGGGCTATTTTATCGATTCTGCGATATAAATCGATATTTTTTTTCCCAAGAAAGTATCGATTTTTAAGCTGCAAGTATCGATACAAAAGTCCCATTCAAATCCCCCGTGTTTACTGGTGTTTACCCCCGTTCGCATTGCAGGAAGAGCGATTTGGTCAACCAGCCGCTAGTGTTGCTGTAGAGCAAGCAAGTTACCCGTACTACCTCTTCCTGTTTACAGAGTCAGGTCAAACTGTCTATGGTTGAAAATACCGCACATGTGTACCACCTGGATACTCTCAGCACGGATCGGGTACTGACAGATACGGTACAGATCGGAGAATACGCAGGGAACGTTATTACAGACGGACTATACGCACTACGTGAACTTCACCTGCACGGAGACCAGAATCTCAACCAGGGGTGTCGCTCGACGCTGCTAGCCGGCTAGGGGAAGCTAACGCTAGCTGGCCACCTGTCCCATCAGTCCTGCTTCCAAGTGTCCGACAACAAACTGGACAAGCTACATCCAACTTAAACGAAAGTCCCAACGTGAGTTCAGAGACTGCTGTGTTTTTGCCGACGGCCGATAATCGGGTTGGTGTGTCAGCGTCTTTACAGGTGTAGTAGATCATCAAAATAGGACAGAGCAATATATCGATATTATATCGATATCGTGATATGAGAATATATATAATCTTAGATTTTGGATATCGCAATATGGCTTAAGTTTAGTCTTTTCCTGGTTTCATAGGCTGCATGTCAGTAAAGTGATGTACTTTCCTGAACTTACCAGGCTGTTCTAGTTGTTCTATTATTTGCCTTTTCCCACTTAGTCATTGTATCCACATTACTGAATATTGAATATTTATCTAAAATGTAATTGTGAAGGTATTTGGTGAAAGCACCAATTGTCAAGACTACAAAATTGTCGCAATATCGAGTATTTGGTCAAAAATATCCTGATATTTGATTTTCTCCATATCACCCAGCCCTAACTCAAAATATGCATCCTGTCCAGCACACCACAGGTGGACCATACTACATGTCTGATACTTATGTTTTTAATAAAAGGCAGACCAATACATCATCCTAATAGTCCAGATCATGTCGCTCTACTCTACACAGAGCCTGGAGGTGAGAGATCAGGTCCACAGATCATCAATCAGACCAGAGTTGTGAATCGTCTTCACGTCCGCTCTAAGGTCATCCTGTACAGTCATGGAAAACTCTCCAATCCAGGACACAGTCCCTTGATTTTGGCCATTCATCATCAGTAACCCTGGAGCAGGCCAGCAGACAGGCCCATTCAGCCGTTCCCGCGGGAAACAGCCCCACAACCGCATCGAGTCTACGTCAAAGACAGACATACACTGTGCTACTTGGAGGTAGGGCTGCAACTAACGATGAATCGATTAATCTGCCAATTATTTTCTCGATTAATCATTTGGTTTATAAAATGTCAGAAATTAGTCAAAACAAAATGTCCATCCCAGTTTCTTACAGTCCAAGATGATGAAAAATAAATACATGATGGACTCTTCAGAAGAGGTAATTATCTTCACTCGAGCTTCTGTGCAGGAAAGTCACCGGGCACCACAATCTTCTGAACATAGTCAGACTGAGAAATACAGAGAGAGTTGTATGGAGCTGATAGTCTTAATTAGCTTTGTAGCAACTCACTTGGAGTTTGGAACGAACGTTCATTAATATCAAAAAGTTATGCACTAAAGCTTTAAAGAAGTTGTGAGGGGCATCTTTCACTGAACTTTTCTATATAGGCAGACTGCTTCCTGTCTCCCACACCTGTATAGAAAAAGATGAAGTATTTCCCTTGGGTGTTTCGAAGTCTTGAAAGAAGGCCGCTGCGGCAGTGGGTCAGGAGAATAGATAGATTGTGAAACTCTCTCTGTATGTAAGGATACTCAGCATGGACATTTTCCACACAGAGAATTATGTAGTCCCAGTTCTCTCTGGACTGGTTTGACTTTAATAGTAGCGCCACAATAAAGAAGGCAAATCAGACATGAATCCTGCACTATCTTGACAAACGAGCAGTTCTTACCAGGACATAATGGTCTCTTAAATGAGCCTTGTGCCGCAGCGCACATTAATGAGACGCCTCCCCTTTAGTGCTCTCTCTTGTGTGTTTGTGCTGATATACATAGTCCCACAGATGGAGCTCCGCCACTGGGACCAGCAGCTGCAGACAGTGTCTCTGCTGTGTTCAAACAGTGGACAACAGGCCCTCTATCCTTCACAGTCACTAAGTGGCCTTTGCATCTTCCTCCTCTCCTAATCTCTGTCTCCTCTTCCCTCTTCCTTCAGTCTGCAGCTGGAGACAGTAATAGTGTTGCTGAGGCATAACAAACTTCCGGCTCTGTTATTTCTCCTCCATCTTCTACTCTTTCCATCACTAGGACTCTTTGTTCCTTCCGCTCATTGTGTTTCTCTTTCTGCAGCACTCTCTCTGTCCATCCCTCCATTTCAGTCTCCTGTACACTCTGATAATGAGCGTGTATGGTTTTGCTTCCCTGCTCTCATTTTCTCTGTGAGCTGCATGCTGCTTTGTCGTTGCGATAGGGGTTTGAAATCCTCTGCCGCGGCCCGCCGGCACCGCTGCAGCTACCCACTGGGCCGGAATAAATCCAGGAGCCTCCAGTCTCGCCTCTGAATGGACCCACACCCCTGAAAGCGAGCCCAGAACCCCCCCCCCCCACCCCCGCATCAATCCAGCAGCAATGAAGCCGAAAGGCCTTCCTCTAGGAGGTTTAGCTTCCCTCCCTCCCTTGCTTGCACTGCCTTCACAAAGGATGATTTCAGCTGCCTAATCAACTAGAAAAAAAAAACTTGTTCCCTCCTCCCAGTTCCTACTACAACCACTTCCCCTCCCCTCTTCCTCCCCCATCACGCAAATTTCACATGCCAGTGACTTTGTTTTTCCTAACATGAAGGGAGAGGGCGATTGCTCTTAACAACATTTTCTCCCAAAGCATATTTGAAATGTCAACATCATTAAGACCAACTGTCAGATTTAGTGGCATTGAAAAGGCCCTCTACCTACCAGATCATTATAACTTCATGCCAAGTCTTTAAAAACTCAAAGGGAAAAGGTTGTTTTGCTGTCAAAGCTCAACAGGCTTACATCCCCGCCTGTATCTGCCAGGGCTCAAACACCTGTGGTAATGATCCCAGTGACAGAATCAGGCAATTACTGGACATTTTTATTCATGCCCCCTGGCTAGGTCACAACTGACATACACCTACACGCACGCTGAGTCCTTTTTCTTGTCTGCCTCTCCCCCTGATGCCCTCTGGCAAACCCCACCGCCAAAATTCCCACATGCCCCCTGGTCTTGTCTTGCACCAGCAAAAGTTAGAGGTCAGTACTGACCACTGGTCAGGTGTCCAGTGGTCCCGTGGGGGACTCTAACACAGCAGCACATACTGTCAATGCATAAGTGTATGTCTTCAGACTGTGGTTAAACAGATACATAGAGTATAGGGGTGTCAAAAGATCAATTTTAAATCGATAATCGATTGAAATGAGCTTTCGATTTCGACTATTGAAATCAAAAGCAGGGTCAACGTTTTCCCCCCAGTATTTTTTTCTCTAACCAACCCCGCCTTCTTGCGCACGTCTGGAGAAAAACAACAACAGACACAGCGTAGCATACCAGCTGGTACCACGCAGCTAAAGACACAGGGCAACGTTAGCGTAGCCGTAGCCTGCAGCTTGACTTTTCCCTTTTACACCATGGCCACTGTCAGAGAAAATTCAAACAACCAAAAACAAATTTCAAAATTGTAATCCTAGTAATAAAATAATACCCTATTTTTTTACAAAATGTATCAGTAATCTGATTGCCTATTTTTTCTGTAACTTTAACAGAATACATTTACTTTTTTCCTATCCTACTTACGTAACAAAGTCCTATGTATTCCGTTGCCATTTGGAGCATTGGCAGTAATAGTAACAGGAGTAATAAAGACAGTGGTGTTAGTAGTAGAAGCATGAGTACTGTAGTCATAGTAGTTTCAGTAGCAAACAGCAGAAAAAGCGTTAGTACTTTGCGGCATCAGTAGCATTAGAAGGAGTACTGCTAGTAGTAGAATAATTTAGTAGTAGTAGCATCATTAGTACTCATCAGCAGTATTAGTAGAATTAGCAGTGCCTGTGCAATATTAGTAATAGTAATAGCAGTAGCAGTGATGTTAAAGATGGCTCAGTAATGTTGGTGGTAGAACATAAAAACCTTGCAGTAGGAAAGATGACCAAAGCATGCCTGTGTGTCACTGTTTGTGGGTCAGAGTCCACTTTTTCACATGGCTGCAGGTAGGGCTGGGCAATATGGAGCAAATCAAATATCACAATATTCTAGGGCTGTGCAATTAATCAAAATGTAATTGTGATTATGATTTTGGCTCCCAATGGTCACAAAAACAGAATAATCGAGAAAAACAATGATTTAGCTCATTACGTTTTGCAAGTTAACTCTTATTTTCTCTTGTGTTCTGAATGAAAAAAAGTTTCAATAGGAAAACCATTAAGGCAAATTTCACAGTTGTATGTGTTTTTTTACTGTTGATTTATTTAACTTTTCCCACTGTTTTGTAAGTTCAATAATTGCAACATCTTTCCAGAAGTCAACGAGTAATTGTGTTAAATTATCGTGATTTCAATATATTTATAATATATATTTTTCCATAATCGAGCAGCCCTACAATATTCTTGACCAAATACCTCGATATCGATATTGCTAATTGCGATATTCTAGGGTTGACAATTGGTGCTTTAATAAAATATTTACACAATGAGATTTTGGATAAATCATCAGTAATGTGGATATAATGACTAAGCGGGTAAAGGCAAATAATAAAACAGCTAGAACAGTCTGGTGTCAGAAAATGACATCACTTTACTGTAATGCAGCCTTTAAAAACAAAATTTGTGTCATATTAACATCCAAAATTGAAGCAGATATCTAACCTTAATATATAGATATCGATACAATATCAATATATTGCCAAGACGTAGCTGCAAGCAACGTTTTGTAGCGGCCCGGGTCATTCTTTCATCTGTGCTGCAGTAAGCGGTGCAGTAGGTGAGCAATTCAAGCACGCCTCTAGCCCAATTAAGCACAAACAAGTCAACTTAATTAAGCAGGAGACCTCTTATCTAAAGATTTACTGTAAATTGCCCCAAAACACGCTGGCCATCCTTGGATATAACAATCTTTTTAGCGTTCCCTAATATGGTGGCTGATGTTTTCAGTACCCACAACCCCACTCCCCCCGTACTGTGCCCAGCCAACCAGCCGCACTAAACCTGCTATTAGTGATTCTACTTGTGTGGGCACTTCTTTGCCTCTACAGATGCATCCTGCCTTGTACTTTTATCCCTATCCAGCAGATTCTTAATTAAACATGGACAACACATGGGGTCAGAGATGTCGCCCAGACGGCAAGGACACACAGGCAAAAGGAGGCTCATACTCATGTCGGACTGTGCTACAGAGCTCGTTACTCAACGCCTTCCTGTCACTGGACAAAGAATAAAAAAAGCTGTCACTTTTGAACGGATTCCTAATCTGTGCCCCCCCCCCCCCCCCCCAACCCCTTTAATTGTTCCACCCTCCCTAAATGCACTCGTGAATACAGAGTGAGGACAAGGCGCACACACACATTCACACACAAACACAGTTTAGTCAACTACTGTTACTGTCCCTGGCTGCAGCCTCTAAAACGAAGATGTGACTGACTCTATTACCATAAAGTAAGCACTGCAGTAAAACACTTTCTGAAAAGTGTGTCTCTCTCTCTCTCTCTACCGACCCCCTTCTCTCTCTATGATTGGCAGGTTTAATTAACAACAGGTCTTCCGGCATGGCAGAAAGTGGGTGACAGAGTTGGCGACTGGTAGGGGGATGACAGTGGAGGGGGGAGGGGGACAAGGAAACAATACATAGCCTACTTTTGTGTGCATATAATTAGAGATGTCTGGGGGACTACAGAACTATGTGGGCGTGGCTGCACAGATTCAGGCAGAAGCAGTTCCTGTGCAAACCGTCCCTTAGGAGAGACAGTGACAAACATGTCACACATTGTTCTACATGTGCATTCCTCTCTTCCACTAGCCACTTCAGGGCCACTGTAAACCCTTCTTGCACTTCACAGTTTACCTTCATGACATACGATATGAATGAAAGTGGGAAGAATTGGGATTTCAGGCTGCAAATTTCCATAACTAAAAGTGAAAAATGAACTTCCTCTGGCAGCTGAGTCAGGAACTTGTACTGCCCTCTTTCAAGGCTTAAGCACAACCATTTCCTTGCCCCCACAGTTTGACACTTAGTCCAAGTCTCTTTACATTTAAATGTTCCCTTTAGGCCACATTATACACATCACGAGTAAAATAGTTTCTATTTTCTAACTCTAACCTAACTCTAAATAACTCTAAAGTTAACTTTTCCTGCTACCGTGGTCAGAAAGAACAGAGGAGACACTTTGATTCTCTCACTATGACTCCAGAGTCTCTACTCACTCCAAAGCTAATCGCTGTCACTCTCTCACTTCTCCCTCGCTCTATCACCCACTCCCCACACACACACACACACACACACACACACACACACACACACACACGCAGTATAAACATCAGGCCGCTTGCGTATGCTTCGGCGAAAGCTCTGCGTGGAGCCTCCACAGAACTGTAAAACAAGCGTTAACGTGGAACGCTTCACACTTTCCTTCCTCCCCTCACAAGTTTGTGTGTGCATCCATAAGTAAGTCTGGTGTCCTGTGGCTACGGGACGATGTTATGTAGGATTTATGAATGTACGTTAGCAACAGTAGGCTAATTAACGAGGGTGCTATTTTGAGTGAGCTAATATTGCGCATCTTGTTCATGTGCGCTGCAAGAGTTATGTTTCTGTTTATTGAATGTGTTATTCTGTGCAAATATAACGGAGAATGTAGTTTAATCTCAGTAATGACGGTATATTAGGTTATTACTGTCGCTCTGTTAAAGGCAAAAGTTCCACTGTCCTGTCATTACGCAGAGCACGGACAGAGTTAAGTGAAGTAGGCAGCATAGCCATGTAATGCTGTCTATTTACAGAGGGCATTTAAATGTATTTCTGATCGTTTCTGTTAACTGTTAGCCCATAGTAGTAGAAAAACTTATTTATGTAAAGAGATAAAAGTGCTTACACCTGTAAACATCGGCAACTGCCAATTTAGGGGACATCGCCAACCTGACTGGCAAGTTGCACCATTTGACAACTGTAGCACACCGAATATTCCAGAAACAAAGAAGAAGTAGCCAAGGGCCAGTGGCCGGTATGTGTCGCGAGAACACAGTGACACCAACAGTCTCACCTCTGATCTCCCAGCCCCATGCAATTAACTCCATCTCTTGATTGAATTGTGATCTTATTTTTTTCCTCCTTTGTTCTCTTCTCTCTGCTCTGTCAAGCACATAAGATCCACTGTGTGGCATTCAAAAGGGTGTATAAATACAGTTGACTTCTGACTTTGTTTTATAAAAACACTGGTAAATCCATTTGCAGGTACTTCCCCTTCCCTGGTTTGATGATTGTTTTTCCAAATCAAGAAACTTGACTCATCGGTCTACATTCTGCATGTAACTGTTACTGCTGGCCTGAAATACTTGAATGAAACACCATTCCTGTGACTTCACCTGGCCTAAAGAGTTTTAATGGGCCTAAATGCTGTTTCAGGGGTCTTTCTACCCAGTTACATTTCAGCATAAAGCTTAATATTCAATATTGAGGGAATAGTTTTGGCATAAAAATGATCCGTGCTTGCATAATGTTAGCATCTCCCCTCAAAAATCCACAATGGATAAACCCTACTTTAAACCCTAACTTGTTTTAGTGCATAATCAAACATTAATTAATTGTAATCACCTTAAGGAATAGTTTTGCCATTTATATGTATATATATATATATATATATGTATATATATATATATATATATATATATATATATATATATATATATATATATATATATATATGCCCGAATGTTGAACAAAACCATCACAAACGACTCAGTAGCCACATCTATCCTAAAATACGCCATGCCATCAGAGCAACCTATTTCCTACACAGAGATCAGAGCCAGTGCTCCTCCTGTGGCAGAGGATTTTCTTTAGTTTCATTCTACATTAACACAAGCAAGGGGCTTCTACATGAAACACAGAATGCGAGAAGAAAAGAAATCCACCAGTGCAGCCTTTTGATGGTAAGCTTTCTGCTGCTCTCATCACTTTTCTAGGTCACGCTTTTCACGCTGTGTTTAAACCAACTCACAAACAACATATGTCAACTGCTGCCTTGTGCAAGGGCAAACAAAGCAGATCCGTTTTTAATATCTACTCAGGTCATTGCTGCATCATCCCTCCAGTGTCTGGGCCAGCCTCATCATCCTCTCATGGCCTATTATTATTGTGTACGAGCTCGCTGACCCCGGCCACAATGCCATCTGCTTAGAATCTATTGACGCTGAAATTAGAGGGATAGGCCGGGAGGTGCAGGGACACACATGTTCAGTGGCCGATCTGGAGACGCCTCCCGGAGTCACTTTCACCTCGGGCCGGCCTGTTAGATCAGACGGCGGAGGGAAGATGAAAGGTGGTGCTCAGAGTTGCGGCACAGACAGAAAGCTGCCCACCAGCTGATTTCCATGCTGTTTCCCAACAGCTTCCACTGATGTAATCAGTAATCCCCCCCCTGTACTCCACACACTCCTCTCTTTTTCAACTTCTTCTTTCACTTCACTCTCACACTTCACTTCTATTTTTCTCCACCTCCACCTGAGAAGCTGCTCTCGCAGTACACTTGGGGGTCCATCTTATTGAATTAATGATTCAAGGCCTCCTGTAACAGCAAGCTTATAAAAACCACAACATCCTGCTCCGGGCACCCGCGATGATACATCTCGTGAAACAGAATGAGGATTTTAGTATATGCCTCCAATCATCCTTGGCTGGGCTAACACACTCCTCTGGGAATGCATAGGCCGCTCGCTCATTCCCATGCAGGGCATGATCCGTCAGCTCCTTGCTCATGAATGTAATCCTTTGCATTTGTCTGTCCGAGTTCAGTGGCCACGGGTGCCTCAAACCCCCCGCACTCACTGCTGATGCAGACGTCTTTTGGAAGGGAAACATAGCAGATGTTGGCCCAGGTGCTATTGCATCTTAGAAGTGCCAAAATACTGCCATCATCTAAATCATTGCCAAGCTAACCCCTCCACATAGAAGTCAAGAGGAGAGCTAGAAAGAAGAAAGAGACGGAACTAACAAACATGTGCATGCCATCTAAAAGAAGCAGAGGAAGGACAAATGGGTTGAGAGGCATTAACGGTGCCATGGTTGAAGGTTTGATTCCCAGTGGGAACATCTGCGATAGAAGTGTTTATTCATTTTACTTTCAAAGCTACTGTCAGCTTCTTTCACACATCCTGCTGCACATTGACACAGTTCTTTCCAATCACAGTAGGAACTGCTTGGTGTAAAGGTGCCGGTACTCTTCAGTCAAAGTGCTTGTACAGATTGTGAAACCCCCTCCCACCACACCAAACCATTGTGTTACCTTACATTAAAATGTTTCCAAGAGTTCCGGCAGAACAGGAAAACTAGAACACTGGTATTGGCATTCGCATTTAATATTTCTCCAACCCTAAATTGATGTACCAGAATAGATATCGGTAGAGCAACCCCTAGATTCCACCAGGCGTGTCTGCGTACCGGCAGCGCCATGGCTGGCGGCACCCATCACGGCCACTCAAAATAACACTTGGGATTCCACCAGTCATGATGCGGCACGTTACAGAAGCAGCTCTCTGCTTTGTTCCGTTAAAATTATGCGTCAGGTCTATTTTTTGACAGACAGACCGGGCAGAAACTGGAAGGGCCAGAGCGTCTGTCAATTTTCAAAATCAACACCCTGTGTTGACTTCCACTAAAACACAGCCACAAATCTTTGACCCGTGCCGTTCATAACTGGACTAAATGGAAGAAACCATTTCACTATGTATACTACTTAGGGCTGGGCAATATGTCGATATTATATCGATATCGTGATATGACATAAGTGTCATCTTTTCCTGGTTTTAAAGGCTGCACTACAGTAAAGTCATGTCATTTTACAATATCGCCGCAATATCGATAGAGGTATTTGGTCAAGAATATCGTGATATCTGATTTTCTCCAGCCCTAATACTACTTACTACAAATATCCTGGGAAAATGACCAAAACAACACGCTCCGCTTTTGAGACGCTCCCGGTGTGGTATGACGCATGGCAGACGACGGTCGGAACCAAACCGCGGCACAGCCGGAACACAGGAATTCTAGGGTAAAATGGGTCAATGTTTCTAATCAAATTTAAATGGTTATTGCTTCTCGGCCCTCTCTATGATGGGAGATGGTGGTTTTTGAACAGGACAGCTTTTCTGACCAGCTAACACTAACACTTTTTCTGCACTCAGGAGATCGGACACTTCATGTATACCACTACAAAGTAAGATGCTCCGGAAAAGGGCAAAATGAGCCTAAACCTGGCATTAATCCAAACTTAGTTACAGAAGGAGGAAGTGAAGAAGCGGTTGATGAAGACATCCCGCAGTGATAGCAGACACACAGGTGTTGCTGCTCATGCTGCATACCCTCCCCTGCTGTGCACAGGAGGGTCACTGCTAACCCTGACAGGGGTGAGCAGGCGATGCTGCACTGCCCTTGTTCAATCCCTTGAGGGACATGTCTTATTATTTATTTAATAATTTGACTTTTCTGTTTCACAAGTTTCCATTCAACTTTTAATATCTCTTGTGTGCCACAGGGACACTCGGAGGCCCGCAGGTTTGATAACTTTAAACGCCTACTTTTTAAAGTGTAATATCTACAGCTGCCCTGGGACCTGCACACACCAGGTCTTGCTCCATATAACTGATGTGTTTCTTTTTTTTTCTTTTTATCTTACAAAAATGAAGGGTAAGATATAAGACGGGGTGAGTCTGGAGTTTGAAGTTTGGCATTTCATCCAACACGAGTTTATCAGCACTCTGGTCTTCTACCTTAATGACATGGGGGACTAAACATGTGAGCCTGGGAGGGAAAACTCAGGGAGATAAAGTGTCAAGGAGAAGGTAGCAGAGCTGAAAAGAAATAGCTTTTGGCATCATGCAGTTATTTTACCCCAGAAGCTGCAGAAAGGGAAAGGAAGCGAGAGGAATGCCATTCCCGCAGTTTGGCCCTAGATGTCATCTCAATCCAAAGCGACACAAGCTGACAGCACCGCCACAAAATCATCCTGTGGCTGAACTCTAACCCCCATCTGCTGAATCTGCTGCTCGGTCATCTCACGCCGCAGCGATGGATGAGCAACAGTTTCCTCTCACGACTCCCATCAACCTGTCATCGGCCGTGACAGGCCCGACCACAGGTTTCATAGCCCGGGAAAAGCATTGACAATTGGTTCAGCCGCACAGTGTAAACACACCGTCGGCTAGGCGGCGAGAGCGATAGAGGAATATTCATAAAGATTATTCACGGCTGGCTGTCAGCGGCGGTGACACATCTGGGAGGTAATGGCGGCGGCGACTGAATCTAACGGAGAGCTGGACTGCACTAAATGGAAAGGCAGCCATCACTGCAGAACAGTCATGCACCTGCATATCTCATCTCTTTGTCCAACTCATCCTTAAAACAAGCACACAGTTGCAGCTTACAGGATTCAACATCAATCTCACCTGCCATTCCCAAAGAGTTGGCCATGTCTGTGTGCTGAGAGCAATGATTTCAATACCACAGGGTAAATTATCCTCGAAAAGGAAAAACATCCGCCCCCAACACTGTTATCTATCATCAATCTGTGACGTTCAGTGCATTCCTTAAATTCTGTTAAAGTGCTGTAATTTGCTCTTCTGGTACACCCACTTTCCCTTAACCTGCTTTGTCTATTTCCTCCAAGTAGGGATAGTATGGCATCATTTGAAAGGTTTTGATTATAGTGCTGATACGATACCTGACTTTCAGTTTTGATACTTTTAGATACCTCACATTGAGAAATACAATTTTCTTTTCTTTGAAATGGCCTTTTTCTCTCCATTTGACAGAAGAAGCTGAAGTTCTCA